>LOJH01057747.1:623-11510 GCA_001685095.1 Ellobius talpinus | reverse complement strand
AGGGCAGAACTTAGGTAGGTGGGGAAAACTAAACTGAATGCTGGGAGAAGGAAGATGGAGAAGGAGAAGTCATGGAGCTGCTGCCAAAGACAGGCATGCTGAAACTTTGTTGGTAGGCCACGACCTCATGGTGATGCACAGATTAATGGAGATGGGTTAAATTCAGATATAAGAGTTAGCAAATAAGAAGCTAGAGTCAATGGGCCAAGCAGTGATTTAAATAATATGGTTTCTGTGTGATTATTTCAGGGCTAAACAGCTGGAAACCAACAAGGGGCCTCACTCCAGTACGCTCCAGTATAAGCTATCATTGGTGTTCTTGATCTTAGCTATTCTGACAGGTATAAGATGGTATCTCAGAATCATTTTGATTTGCATTTCTCCAATGGCTAAGGATGTTGAGCAATTCCTTAAAAGTTTTTCAACCATTATAGATTCTTCTTTTCACCTTTCTTTTTTCTAAATTTTTTATAGATTCTTCTATTGTTGAGAATTATCTGTTTAAATATGTACCCCATTTTAATTGGATTATTTAGTATATTGATATCTAGTTTCTTGAGTCCTTTATATATTTTGGAGATCGGCGCTCTGTCACATATGGGGTTGGTGAAAATCTTTTCCCACACTGTAGGCTGTTATTTTGCCTTGTTGACAGTGTCCTTTGCCTTACAGAAGCGTTTCAGATTCAGGAGGTCCCATTTATTAATTGTCAATCTCAGTGTCTGTGCTACTGGTATTATTTTCAGGAAGTGGTCTTCTGTGTCAATGCATTCAAGGCTACTTCCCACTTTTCCTTCTATCAGTGTTCAGTGTAACTGGTCTTATGATGAGGTCTTTGATACATTTAGACTTGAGTCTGATGCAGGGCAGTAGATATGGATCTATTTGCATTCTTCTACATGTAGCCATCCAGTTACACCAGCACCATTTATTGAAGATGCTTTCTATTTTTTCATTGTTTATTTTTGGCTTATTTGTTCATAGGTGTGTGGATTTATGTCAGGATCTTCAGGTTGATTCCATTGTTCCACATGTTTGTTTTTATGCCAATGCCAAACTTTTTTGTTACTATAGCTTTATTGTAGAACTTGAAATCATAAATGGTGATACCTCCAGAAATTCCTTTATTGTACAGAATTGTTTTAGCTATTCTGGGTTTTTGGTTTTTCCATATGAAATTGAGTATTGTTCTTTTGAGGTCTATGAACAATTATGTTGGGAATTTGATGGGGATTTCATTGAATCTGTAGATTGCTTTTAGTAAGATTGTCATTTTTTACTATGTTAATTCTACTGATCCATGAGTATAAAAGATCTTTCCATTTTCTGATTTCTTCCCCAATTTCTTTCTTCAAAGACAAAAAATCCTTGTCATAGAGGTCTTTCACTTGTTTGGTTAGAATTATCCCAAGATATTTTATATTATTTATGGCTATTCTAAAGGTGGATATTTATTTCTTACGAGGATTTCAAATAGCTGCCTGCTTGGAAAGCCTGGGGTCTGTATCCAGTTTCCTACTCTGTGTCGCTTCTTTTCCTGGATTCCCTGTGGCTCTATTTTATTCCTGCCTCTGGTCTAAGTTCTCAGATTCAAGTCTTCCCAGGAAAAATTCAAATGAGCTCATTCACTAAGGAAGGTGGAACATCTTTCAAAGTAAGGATGTCACTAAACCCACAAGTAAGATTCTCATTCTCACATATGACAATGTTTATATATGCATTCACATTTGGAGGTAGCTACTGGAAGAACCATACATAATCCATAATCAAATAACTATTACAAAGACCAATGCTATAGAGGTGTCAGTGGGCACAGAGAGTGCTTAAAACTGCCTAAGTGTCTTCCAAGTCCAAATTCATAAGAGAGTTGAACCCCTTAATACCTGCATACCTATGACCTCAGTGCCCTCATCTATCTGGCTAAAGACATTGATCTATGAGAAATGTCCTTTTCAGCACTTCTGGCTTGTGCTGCAATACCACACTAGGAGTTGAATTGTCCAATGCTCCCTGGGATCTGAAAAGGACTCACAAGGTTCCATTCTCTCTCAGAGGTGCTATACAGTTAAAAGTTGCAAGAAGAGAAGGAATAATTTTCCTTAGAGGTGTAGCTGCTTCTTCATTGACCCACTCAAGCAAATACCATGGCCCATGCTCAGTCTGACAACCATGATAATATGTACTGAATCTGGAGTGGGGAAAGGCATTAAATTAGAATACAAATTTGTGAAGAAATTGTGATGTGGGATCTCCCTCTGTATGCTGTAAATACCATTAGTTAATAAAGAATCTGCTTTGGGCCCATTGCAGAGCAGAATAGGGCAAGGTGGGAATTACAGGCAGATAGAGGAGGAGAGAGTAGGTGTAGTCAGAGAGAAGCCATGTAGCCATGGCAGGATACAGATGCTGGAACATTACCAGTAACTCGTGGTAAAATACAAAATAATAGAAATGGGTTAATTTAAGATATAAGAGTTAGTTAATAAGAAGCTAAAGCTAATAGGCCAAACAGTATTGCAATTAATATAGTTTCAGTGTGATTATTTCAGGTCTGGGTGGCCAGGAAATGAACAAGCAGCCTCTGCTAACAAGATTAGGTAAGAAGGGGAAGGAAATATAAGAGAATAATGAGAGGGTTTTGATCAAAGAATATTATTTATGTGTATAAAATTATACAAATATATAAATTGTTCACAGCTGATCTGTTGAATACCTGACAAATTCCTTCCAGGCCAGTGCTATTGAGTGGGTATCTTTGAGGTCAACTTTTAGCTCTGAACTTTACTAAGAACATGAGTGAGTTTTCTACTTATGTGACCATCCTGATGGTAACATCACTACCTGGTAGGTAATCCTTTGTAATGTATCTGTCTAGGTTGTAAGTGCCTAAAATATTTCAGTTGGGTAATTGTGACATGAACCTTTCTACAGAAATAATACATACATCTGTAAATATATACATACCACTATTTATTGACATATACATTACAATATTCCAAAATAATTTTAAATTATGTGTATAGAGATCTAAATTTTTATAATATATATGGTCAAAAAAGTCATAGAAATTAGCATATTTAAAAATGAAATGTAGTAAGAACTTGAAAACAAGAAACAAGCTATTTGCCATCCATTAAACTTTTTCAAGCAGTAGTCTTCCAGTTAGGAGAAAGGGTAACTGAAATAACTTCTTAAGGTACTAATCCTAACTACACATAAAGAGCACACAATCCAATTTGGAATTCCTCCTACTTATCTCAGTTTTTCAACTCCACAGCATGTCTTAGAATTTCTTAACCATTTTAAACCACAGTTTCCTTAGCTACAAAACAAATATAGATCTGATAGAGTGACATACACCTTTAAGGACAGCATTTGGAAGGCGGAAGCAGTCAGATCACTGTAAGTTTGAAGCTTGCTTGGTCTACATAGCAAGGACCCGGATAGCCAGGACTACATAGCAAGACCTTGTTGCCACAAAACCTAGCAACATGTGATAATAATTAGTGGTGATCTTGGATTTTTAATGAGTTTATATTGTTTGTCAAATACGTTCCTATGTGACTCACATGCATTTAAAGTCTTTAAGTACTTCAGTGTCTTGAGATAAATATTAGCTACATAGACACAACTATTACCTACCAACTCTCCTCCTGAGCATCCATCTGAGGAATATAAAGTTATTCTTATCAAACACAAACATAAGAATATGCACAGAGATACTATTCAAACCAGTTGAAAACTGTAAATTTCCCACATTTACTGAAAGTGAGTGTAAATTTTTATATCTTCACACTACAGAATACTACTGAGCAACCTGAATTAAAAACTGATAATTTTTTCATGTCATTGAATGTTACAGAAGATGTCAGTGACAGTTGCCAGGTCCTAAGGAGTATGTGGTATACAAACTTCATACAATATTGTTGAATAAGCTTATAGACTGCACCATGGTTAGTGAGTCAGGCCAAGGGTTAGTTCTGAAGAAAAGACTAATTGGAAGAGGAAAGAAGGGATTCCGCAAATCTGGCAATTTTTTGTGCCTTGATTTAGTTATTGGTTTCATGAATATGTCTAACCTACAAAAAAATCCATATTATTTGTATAATTTCATGATATTTTCTATATTTAAGTGACATTTCAAAATGCAATGTTTTAAAGAATATGCGTTTTAAAAGTAAAAAGTCATATTTTATAAATCTGTATTTTCCAAGGAGGAATAGTCAAAGCATCATCTAGATCAGTCTTGGGACTTTTCTCAAAGTGTATACAATGAGAAAGACAATTAACAAGGTCTTTTAAGTCTGTTTTGTTTTCTGATAGCTTAATAAATAGTAAAATAAAAAGGCATCTGGTCACTTAGTTAACAGTCAGCACTGGTCAGTTAGCTAACAGTCAGCAATGTGAGGGTTTGAAATATTTTTTGAGGTTGTAATGAAATGTAATGAGGTTGTAAAGGGCATCATTTTCTCCTTCTCTCTTCTCCCTTCAAACACTCCTGTTCACCACCCAACCTCCTTCCCTCTTTAATTTCATGGCCTCTTTCTTCTGTGTTGTTTCACACACACACACACACACACACACACACACATACATACACACACACACACACTGTCTGAATGTCTGTGGGCACAAGTATGCTTGCAAGCCCCTCCACACACATAAACATACAAGCACACATTTATAAATACATATACACGATCTGCTCAGCCTGTGTCTGTTACTAGCATGCTCTGTGGGCCAACCGTTAGTATTGGATAACCAAACTGATTTTCTCTTCCCTTGGGAATACTCTGTCCTGCTTTCAACATTCCTTAGCTGCCTATAGTTTTTTGTGTAGGGTTAAGGAGTCACAAGTGTTCCCCCATACGTGTTAGCATATCTATTGCTTGTGTCCTTACTGTTTAGGCAGTCAGGTTGGCAGGACTGCATTGGTGTGACTCCTGGTATTTCTAAGAGATACAATCTTTCAGTAAACTCCCTTACAATATTTCTACCTTCTCTTCTTCAATGATCTCTGAGTTTTGGATGCAGGAATAGTGTTGTAGATGTATCTTGACATAATTTAAAATGTAATTTATAGCCCCACGTTTTCCGTAGTTCAGCATTTCCTGAGGTGTCCTACATAAATTTTGACACATATGAACACTTGTGTGTTCAAATAAGTAAACACAGGAACACATGGTGTTACATAGGCATACCCGTGCACAAACATGCATTTACATTCATTCACAAACTCACCTGGGTTTTCTCCCTGTGTTAGGAGTGATTATTCATCCTAGCCTTTATGGTATCCCCACACTCAGCTACCAATATTTTCCTATGTTGAAATTCTGTGTCCCTTTTCTCATTACTCCCACCTGGGCCCACTACTAACACACACACACACACACTAAATATTTACTACTTATAAGCTGAAACATATTTTGGCTTAAAACTGTGGCTTGTAGAAATCTCAGCACTAGAGATTAGGCTATATGGTTCATCCAGAAGACATGAAAGACAAACTTAGTGCTTTTCCACCACCTAAAAGAAAAACATAAAAGTGGAACTACTCCAGGTTGGAGAAAGAAGGCTGTGGTATCTCTGCAGTAGATGACTTTCCTCCATGGCATACATGGATGTCCACCAGGCAGTCCATTCAGGTCCCAGTGGATTGATGGAAGGACTCAAAAGGGATTGTTTCATTGAAGAAGGAAGTAACAAGATGAAGAGAGAAAAGAAAATGAGTAATAAAGAGGTCTTCAAAGGGGATGCATGAAACTAAGAGTTATTTACAAACAGTAATGTAGGACAAGCAATAATCTGTGCCTCTGAGGAGCATTGCTGGAGACCACATTTTATTGAAGCCCATAAATCATTGAGAGATGTAATCATGGCCAAGTCTACATTTAGAAGATTTTATATTCAGTGATAAATCGTGCTGGTTCTTTGATGTTCTCCTGAGCTCAGGACAAAGCACAAAATAACGTAATTTACTCCCGACCCCTGCCCCAACAACAACCCCATCATGCCCAATGTTATGACATAAGAGGTCTTTATTGATGTCACCAAATACCAGATTAGGAATAAACTCAAGGCATAAAAGGATAATTAAACAAAGGGGTTTTTTTTTCCAATTTTTTTACACCTTTCCTCCACTGCTGGAGATCCTAGGAGACACTTCACACATACTTTCAGTTTTAGATATCTGCTAAGAACCTGATCAGAACGAACAGCTGAAGGACAAAGAACTTACTCCTTTATCCTGACTCTTTGACTGCTCTATTTGTCTCTTCATGCCTTTCTTACCCCAAGACTGGGATTGGCTTTCAGTTCTCAGATCTTCAGAATTACACTGAGCCATGCCACTGCCTTCTTGTTTACCAATGGGAGATGGGGTTGTTCTCAGATTTCCTTGTCACATGACCACACACACACACACACACACACACACGACTTAATTTTTCTGAATAAAATTAAGAGAAGAGCATAATTCCAACAGTTTAGATCATGGTTTCCCTTAGTAGCCTCTGTGTAAGGCTGCCACCCTTGTGCACACTAGAGCCTCTGGCTTTCCCGAGGCAACTAGCTTTCTCAAAGTATAATACTATGTAATCTGGGTAACTATTTTCTGTGTGGCAAGATCCCAAACATTCTTCAGGCTCTACTTGAGATGACAATTTTTAGAGTAGCATTATCTGTCCATTGATTTGTTTTAGGATCTCAAGTTTAAGTCCCATAAGAACACATGATGTGATCTTAAGTCCCATATGTCTCTTTATAGGTGCTTACTATAAATATAGTATTTTAAGGAAGAAAATGTCTGCCATAATCACTACACATACCCAGCAATGTGTTTCCATTTTAGTGTTTTAGAATGCGCATAGTACATAGGTTATAGAAGACAAAAGTTATTAAATTTGGTGCACACATAATTTCTCTGGGAGCATGTCAAAGATATATATATATATATATTTCACACTCAATGTGCCAATGAGGAGCTCAGAATATTACTGTGAAGGAAAAAATAACATTTTTTAGATAAACATATTTTTCAGAGAGTGATTGAATGTTTGAAAGGATGAAAAAGCAGGTTAAAATAATAAGCAAACATATAAATTAGTTATTTCATAGATAAAAATGTGCATGCCTGGCTGAGACTAGATTTGAAAGTCTATTGAATCCACTGAGATTCTGTTCCTGCATCCATCCAGCCTGAAGAGACAGCATGTCTTCCTTCTGACATCTCTTTAAGCACAAGTGCTCTAGGATGAAACAGTTCTCTGATCATCATCATTATATTTTATACGCCCCATCGACACACCAAATGAAGCCTTTGTACTAAATCTTTATAGAAACAAACAACTGGGAACAGGGCAACATGGTAATTGACTTGAAAGTAAACACTGGGATGCCATTTAAAAAACTCTCCTCTCCCCAAACATGAACTCCACAGACCGACGCTGCATAAATGCAGAGACCACATCCATTAACTGAAAATGAATAAAACAGTATTTATAAAATGAGCAATTTAGATTTGATTAATGTTTATAAATGTGTTTACATATGAATTGAATATTAACCTATAGCTTGAAAGGCTTAATTAGGCTTGGAATATTGTTTTGGAGCACAATAAAAAGTACCCAACTCACAATGGGGAAAGCAGAGGATATCTGCAAGCAAAAATGAGGTCAATTAATTAGGCAATTTGCATACATTTGAATGGTTATTTTCAAAGCATTTTTTTCTTGACAGTTGGCTCTCTCTATTCCCATACTGTATTACCAACACTTTATGCAGCACGTCAATCAGGCCAGCTAACATGAGTGCATGATGAGCAGCTCAGGAGCAACATTGACTCCCACAGCCTTCCTGAGCAATAGACTCAGCAAGGAAGACACAATAACCTGCCAAGTGAGACCCAGAATGACACATGGCAGAGCATTAAGTTTGTATGGAACCAATAAGTTTGATATAGGCCCCTGAAATATTGACATGCAGCCATCAGAACAGAATAAAAAATGGCACTTAATTGCTTAATGAATGAAGGAGTGTTGCCATGAATTTTTCAAGGTCATTGAATGCAAAGCTTCTAAAGACTATTATTATATAGCATCTCTTCATCCTTTATAACCCTAACCTCATCAATAATTTTGTCTTCTGTATTTACACTTACTCAACTCTCTAAGATAGTTCATGAACATTAACCGTTATTCCAATTATTTTATAAAATTATGTATAGAAACATATGGAAATATATCTCCAGGCATACTTACTTTTCTACAAGTTAGTAATTTTGAGGTTTTGGGTTAGATAAATTGCCATAAAGGATCCTTACTTTCCTCAATAATGAGTCAGTATCATTTACATTACCATTATAAATATAAGCATCTATTTATTTGCATAATCACTGTCTCAATTAGGTATAAACTCATCTGCTTCCCAACAAAGGTACAAGGAGGCCATTGCTATTCAGATGCCAAAAATAATTTAAATGGTATAAGGAGACAATGATAACACCAGAAATAGGTTATTCTTTCTAGGATAACCTCATGGCTAGCTGTTCAAGACATTCTTTCTTGCTTTATCTCCTATCTGTCTGTAAAAGTAACAAGAAATATGCCTAGGTTTGCATTTGAAATAAGAGAAACAATGTTCTTCTCAGCAGCCTGATGTCAACATTGTCAATGATAAATCAAATTCTTAAGGATTTCTCAGACCCAGTCCTTAGAAATGCAGAGAGTACACACAGGAATGAAATCCAATTGATAAATATAAAGATGGCAACCTCTGGATACTGTTATCATTAAGGTGTTTGAGAGCCTTTTCCCATCTCTTACACAATTTTCTTAACTTTTGAAAGGCATTTTCAGATGTTTAACAGCCCAAAGTCATTGTAGCCACAACAATAGACAAGATCGAAGAAGATGATGTGACAGCAACCATTGTTTAAGCTAGCAACTCAAATTGAGCTATGTAGAACTAATAATAAAATCTGTCCTACCTGCATTTTCAGATAGATGTAAGTTTAGAACGAGCCTGATAGAAGGAGGTTCATCAGTGGTTTGATTAATGACTATAACTGATGATTTCAAATGGAAAACTGCTTCATAAAAACTGCTTTGGGACCTTAAATCAGCCCCTTCCTGCTCTCCTACTTTTCTAGATCTGGAACAAAATGAGATCTCTGTCAACTCTATCTACAAAATGCAAGGCTATATGGCCTCTGAGTGCTGTATGTGGTTCTGGGACAGGTGTATACACATAGTATGAAGGATGCTGAGGTTCACATAATTTTCCTGGGAAGATGAGGAAATGAATATATTCAGAACCCTCAATGCACCTGGCATTACCAATTTGTAGGCATCATCTACAGATTTCAAACAATAATTCTTTAAAAAATAAATCATTTCCATTTAATTTACTTGGAAGACAAGGCTGATGGAATATTTAGGTATGTCTAGTAGTTCTAAAATAGCAACATAGACAAAGAAGACTGGATATCAAATTTGCCTGATCTCAAATCCAAGATGTTGAATTTTCACGATATTGATTATTAACAGTGGAGTTGTCGTCAACAGCTCTACTTAGTCCCCTGAGCCTTAAAACCTTCAGTACCATCCAGTTTTTTAAACATAATGCCTGTCCTGTGCTCTCTTCCTTTTGAGTTTCCAAAGAGAGTGTGGTACAGTAAAGCTTGCCTAGGTTTCAGAATCAGAAAGTAGGTTTTCATCATGCAGAAAGACTTATTGTCAGATTTCAGTTAATAGTATCGGCGTCATGTTCCTCATTCATTACACAGAAAAAAGAACTTGCTGCAACTTCACTACACCTTCTTTGTATTGAGTTATTTCTTTCTCTGTCTTTTGAGCCTTAGTTCAATGTAGCAAATATCCACAAAGGGGTTGATATGGCATATGAAAACAAGGCTGGGGCTTGATCATTTTTCTAACGTTAAGTAACACCCTTTTAAGCTATTTGTTGTTAGTTGAATGGAACATGTCTCCCACAGGTTCACATGTTCAAAACCTTGGTTCCTAGATGTTGGTACTATTTCTGAAGTTGTGGAAACGTAAGGATATGGACTAGTAAAGGCTGGCCTTTGAGGGTTGAATGTGCTTTCAGTACCTATATGAGCTGTCTGCTTCCTGATCCTCCAAAGTGGCATACTCTCCTGGGGCCATAGACTGATACTCCTGCTACACATTCTCGGCCATGATGGATTGATAACTTCCGAATCCTTGAGCTCAAGAAACTCATCCCTCACTTAAGCTGCTTCTGTTAGTCATTTTGTCTCAGTGATAAGAAAAATAATACTCCCATCAATCTCAATCTGAAAAGGCCTTGTTAGAAAATAAAAAAGACGATTGCCAAAGCAGGGGTCAGCAAAGGGGAGAATAGCAAGGTACAAGTGGCCTGATCTGGAAAATGCGATGCTAATTAATGAGGAGTGGGGGAGATAAATACAGAAGGAAAAAGGAGGGTAAAATAAGAGTGCAAATGTCTGAAAACATTATAGAGAATCATACTATTAACTATCTACCTAAAAATAATGCAAATAAGTCTTGCATAAACATACACATATAGTTTAAATAAAATTTTTGTCATTTGGGCTGTCAGTGTTCCCTCCAAGAGTCAAAGACCACCTAACAAAGACCAATCACCAGGCATGGTAAGCTTTCTTTTGAATTGATGGTCAGGAATGTCCAATATGATCTTAAAACCTTACAGAATATTGCTATGGCTCTTATTTGCTCCCCAGAGGCAGAAGATTAACTTCATATTTCTGTTAACACCATGCACTTCAGACACAGGGCCAAGAGGAACTCATCTGAATACCTCCTTATATTATTTCTTTTTAAAAAATATTTATTTATTATGTATACAATATTCTGTCTGTGTGTA
>LOJH01057746.1:1157-12667 GCA_001685095.1 Ellobius talpinus | reverse complement strand
ATAGGTGAGTTGAGTCCATTTATATTAAGGGATATTAATGACCAGTGACTGCTAAGTCCTGTCATTTTAGTTTTTGTTGTTGGTGATGTTATTGTGTGTTTTCTCCTTCTTTGGGATTTGCTGCTGTGAGATCATCTATTTTCTGTGGTTTTGTGGATGTAGCCAACTTTATTTTGTTGGAGTTTTCCTTCTAGTGCATTGTGTAGGGCTGGATTTGTGGCTAGGTATTGGTTAAATCTGGTTCTGTCATAGAATATCTTGTTTTGTCCTTCTGTGGTGATTGAAAGTTTTGCTGGGTATAGTAGTCTGAGCAGCATTTGTGGTCTCTTAATGTCTGCATAACACTTGACCAGGACCTTCTGACTCTCATTGTTTCCATTGAGAAGTCAGGTCTAATTCTGATAGGTCTGCATTTATATGTTACATGGCCTTTTTTTGAAGCTATTAATATTTTTTCTTTATTCTGTAAGTTTAGTGCTTTGATTATTATGTGATGAGGGAACTTTTTTTTGAACCAATCTATTTGGTGTTCTGTAAGCTTCTTGTATCTTCATATGCCTATCTCTCTTTAGGTTGGGAAAGTTTTCTTCTATGATTTTGTTGAATATATTTTCTTTGATTTTGAGTTGGACCTTTTCTCCTTCTATCCTTATTATTCTTAGGTTTGGTATTTTCATGGTGCCCCATATTTCCTGGATATTTTGTATTAAGCTTTTTTCTAGATTTAAAGTTTTCTTTAACCAATGAGTCTATTTCCTCTATTGTATCTTCAGTGCTTGATATTCTCTCTTCCATCTCTTGTATTCTGCTGTTTATGCTTGCATTTTGGTTCCTGATCATTTTCTCATAATTTCTGTGTCCACAGTTCCTTCGTTTTATGTTTTTTTATTGTTTCTATTTCGATTTTCAAGTCTTGAATCATTTCTTTCACCTATTTGATTGATTTTTCTTGGTTTTCTTAAGGGATTTGTTGATTTCTTCTCATTTTTGTTTGTCTTTTCCTCCATGTCTTTGAGGAAATTTTTCATTTCCTCTTTAAGGACCTCAAATATTCTTCTAAAGTTGTTTTTAGGTAATTTACTTCTGATTCATCTATATTTGGGTGTCCAAGTCTTACTGTTGTAGAGCCACTAGTTTTTGTTGGTGTCGTGTTTCTCTTTATGATGTTGAAAGTGTTTCTACCTTGTCTTCCCAACTTTTCCTCTGATTGGTGTAGTTGGGGCTATGTCTCTGATGATCAATCTTCCAGGTGCCACTGGATCCATGGCTCAGATGTTTACTCCTCATGGTACAGTCAGGTCTATGGTTCAGTCACCCTGGAGGTCACTCAGTGTCCCTGGAGGTCACTCAGTGTCCCCGGAGGTCACTGGGCACTTCCAGAGGTTGCTTGGCACTTCTGGGAGTTGCTTTGCAATCCTGGAGGTTGTTCAGGCCTGTTCCCACAGAGGTCGCTGGCTCAGCCTGTTTTTGTGGAGGTCCCTGGCTGGGGCCAGGTCCCGCAGAGGTTTCTGACTTGAGCCTGCCCCCTATGCAGTCACTCTGGATGCTGGCTCAGGCATTCTCCAGCAGAGATTGCTTGCAAGCACCTGCTCCCTCAGAGGCCCCTGACTCGGGCTTGGTCCCATGGAGGTCTCTGGTTTGGGCCTGTTCCCTAGGCAGTTGCTCCCTTGTACCTGCTCCTGTGGCGGTAGCTGCCTTGGTCCTGCTCCAGAGGAGGCCACTGGCTCAGGACTTCTCAGGCAGAGGTCGTTGGCTTGGGCCTATTCTTGAAGATGTCCCTGGCTCAGGCCTGCTTCCACAGAGGTCCTTGGCTTAGGCCTGGTCCCACAGAGGTCTCTGGCTTGGGCCTGCTCCCTTGGTGGTTGCTTCTTCTTACCTGTTTTCCCTTGTACCTGCTCCTGTGGAGGTTGTTGCCTCGGGCCTGCTCCAGCAGAGGTTGCTGGCTCAGGCCTCTCCATATTTTTTAGGAGAGAGGCTTAGCTCTATTTAAGGCACTGTTTTCTGGTTCCTTGTTTGTTTCCTGTTATATGGTCATCTAACTCTAACTCTAACTGACATGTTCACAACCAGAAACGGGTCCCCTGACACATACTGTTCACCCACACAGTAGCGTTCAATATTTTACATCCAAGACCAGTGCTTTGAAAGCTAGAATACTCTCTGTTTCCCAAAAGAGCCGGATTAAGACGTCTTCTAAAAAGATGGAAGATCTGCCAGCCATGGGTTGCAACCCAGCCTTGCCGAGCCAACAGCAACAACAGCTGTTCCCTTAGCTGGGGATGGACCTCTTTGGAAGTGCCTCCGGGCCCACTTCACTCTGCCCCCCGTCCAGCTCCTGCTAGCCACTCATCTAAGTCCATGAGGCAGCATTCCAGTCCCACAGTCTTTGGAGAGTTTTCCTCACTGTGAGCCATGGGTACCCCTGGCTTCTCTGCTCTGCCTTCTAGAACCAGCAGATGCACCCTATCTAGCAAAGCTCTGTGCTAAGGATTTTCTCTAGTGGGGAATGATCTAGCTGGAGGCAAGACCAAGGTGGTGAGCAGAGAGTTCAGAGCTGCAGAACTCAGCACTGAAAGATGTGTCTAGGATGGCAGCAGGGACCTGCCTGTGTGACTCCACAGCAAGTCCAAGGCTGGGCATCCAGTCAAGTGTCCTGGCTCTGATTCCACTGAAGTGAGGTCTTTCACCTTTTCATGCTTGATCTGCTCTTTAATTCAAAATCAAGGCTGAGGCAGTATCCAGTCAGTAAGAGGCTTGCTGTGCAAGCATGAGGATTGAGTTTGATCCCTAGAACACAGGGAAGTAGCTGGGTATGGTGGAATACGCTTGTAATCCCAGTACTGGGGAGGATCACATAGGTGATCCTTGGGCTCCCTGACTAACCAGCCTGTCTACCTGGCAAGCTTCAGGCCAGTGAGAGATCCTGTCTCAAAAAAAGGTAGATTTGGGGCTGGAGACATGAAGAAGCATTTAAAAGCCATGCTCTTCCAGAGAACCAAGGTTCAATTCCCAGCACCAGCATGACAGCTCAAGACTGTTTGTAACTCCAGCTCCAGGACCCGATGCCCTCACACCAATGCACATAAAACAAAAAGTAAAGGGAGACAAGGGTGCTTCAAAGCAAAGGTGGGTATATAAAAACCTGTAATACCAGAGGCTGTCTCCTGGCCCCTACACACATGTGATTATTTTTAAATAGGAAGGCCTAGTGTGTCCAAACCCGGACAGTACTGAATGTGTGTAGACACCAGTACGGTGGGCAGCCTCTTCTGGACCCCACCAGTCCCTTCACACACATGTACATTCACAAAGGGAGATACACACACAAAGACATAAAAAAATAAAACAAATATTTTAAATAAAAAACTCTGACATTTTCGTTTCAATCTCCCCATGGAGGACAAAGAACTATTATGTGGAACAGACTAAAGATATAATTGCTGATTGAGCAAATGAGTGAAGCAGTAAGTTTGGGGTCTGGATGCTGGGACCATCCAGCATCTCACCGTCTCCTGCCAGTCCCTGTCCTCAGGAAGTGAATTATCACCACTTTTCAATGGGCAAGGAGAGAAAGGGCAATTCTGAGCCTGCTGGCTCCAACCCCACCCTTCAGTCCAGGAGTGAAGCAAAGTTCCCAAGTGGCTGCAGCATCCTCTGGAGTCTCCCTGTACGTGGTGGTCCCTGCAGGTCCCAAGTGGCTGCAGCATCCTCTGGAGTCTCCCTGTACATGGTCTCTGCTGGTCTCAGATGCTCCATCCCGGCATCTCTGTGGTCAGTAGGAAATTGCACCTCTATTAAGACTCATGATTTGTCTCCACAAGCAGCAAAATTAACTTGAACAGCTAATTAATCAGAAAAATGTGCAACATGTCTGTTAATTTTAATTCCTCACCCACATTAATGTGCTCTTGGTTTATGCTAGAACTCATTTGGAGCCCGGTTCCCAATCCTCTTATCTCTGGGCTGCCAGCTCCGGGTTGTACATGGAGAAACTTCTGCAACCTTTCAAATCATCTCTAAGCACATTAGAGTCACATAATCAGGACATGTAATGAGACAGCCCTGCTTGGCTTTAATACTTTTAATTAGCGGCCAGAGCAAGGCAGAGCGGAGGAGGAGGGGGAGACCTGAGAGAAAGCCTAGGGCCTGGTGATGCATCAGCGTTGCCTGAGGCACAGACACTCAGAATAGTGGCTGTCTCCTGAACAATCTCCTTGCTTCCTGGAGTTGGGGAAATCCCTTCGACAGAAACAGGACAGCACACAGAAGGACATGTGGCAGGAGCTTCATGGAGGTACTCGGTGGTACGATTTTAAATAGACAGGTTTGGGGTTGACAAGGAATGGGTTTTTGAGAGTTAGTCTCCATTGTCAACCTGACTGGGTTTACCTAGGAGACAGCTCTGGGCATATCTGACTGAGCATGGAAGACACACCCTGAAATGTGGGTCACACTATGGCATTTTCTGTATTTCCCAGTGCGGGGATGTGAGGAGTCCCAGCCACGCAGCCCAGCCACCGTGACCCCTGCTGCACTTCACCTTGATGGACACCTCCCTCCCAAACCTTGGGCCTGGATAAATTTTCCTTGCATCAGTTGTCAGATGTTGGTTCAGTCCCAACAGTGAGAAAGGCAGCAAATACAGAGAGCCGACTTTCACAGAATAAGTCTCCCATAGCATGTTGCAGATTTCTTGGGGAGGGGAGCTTTCTGGATGGTGGTTGCCTAGCAGGAACTTCCACGCACACTGAGTACCTGCTGGGTGGTTAGACCGTCTTCTATCTGCCAGTGAGCAGAAGACCTCAGTGCTGACCCACTGAATACAAACTGCATTGCAGTTTGTTAGAGTTGGGAAGCAATAATCCAGGGTCTCTCAAAGACCTGACATCCGGTCCTAGAGAATCCTTCAGGAATGTTTGTGTACTATGCTCACATTACAGAATCATCCCATATGTCCACTAACAGGTGAATGAATAAAGAAAATGAAGCACACATCTCCAGTGGACATTTAAAAAGTGTGTGTGTGTGTGTGTGTGTGTGTGTGTGTGTGTGTGTCGGGATGTGCATACAGGTATCCCAGCGTGCATGTGGAGGTGAGAGGGCAATGTTTCAGGAATGGATTCTCTCCTTCCACCTTGTTTTGAGGCAGGGTCTCATTTCTTCTGCTGCGCTATGCATTCAAGCATCTGGCCTTGGCTCCTGTCTCCTCCTCCCAACTCACCATGGTAGTGCTGGGATTACAGCTGTTTGCCCACCATATCTGACTTTTTATGCAGGTTCTAGGGACAGGCCTCAGATCGTCAGACTGTGCAACAGTTACTTTCACCTGCTGAGCCATCTCCCTGGCTCTACAATTTTATTTAAGCACTAAAAAGAAACTAAATCATGTAGTTGGTTGTTTCAATTTTTTGGCTCTGCGGGGAGGGGCTGCCGCCCAGTTCCCAAATAATCGCATACAACGACTTAGTCTTTCTTTTGATGCCCAACTTCAACTTGACTTGTTTCTAGCCAGCTTTTTTCAACTTAAATTATCCCTTCTGTCTTTTGCCTCTGGGCTTTTACCTTTCTCTATTTCTGTATACCTTTTTTTACTTCTTACCCCATGGATTGCTGTGTAGCTGGGTGGCTTGCCCCTAGTGTCCTCTCTCCTTTTCTCATAACCCAATCTTTTTTCTTCCCATATTTCTTCTCTTATTTATTCTCTCTGCCTGCCAGACCCACTTATTCTTTCTCCTGCCTTGCTATTGGCCACCCATTCAGCTTCTTATTAGATCCAGCAGGTATTTTAGACAGGCAGCACAGCTTCACAGAACTAACCAAATTAGCATAAAAGAATGAAGCACAACATAAACAAATGTAACCAATCTTAAAATAGTAATTCTACAACAAAACCAGGGCTGGAGATGCCTTGGTGGTTAAGATTATTTACTGCCATATTAGTAAATATGGTAAATAATCAGTAAATATTAGTAAAAACATACTACCATATTAGTAAATTAACAGCCAGAGGTCAGATGCCAGCATGGACAGCAGTTGGTCTATAAACACCTGTAACTCCCGTTCAGGAATACAAAGCTTGCATCTAGCCTTATAAGCACCCATACACATACATACACATACACTAAATATATAAATCTATTTTTTAAATAGCAAAAAGCATGCAGAAAAATTATGGAATCCAAAATAATTATGCTGGCTGAATTAAGATAATCTGATAAAGACATATTTCATGTTTTCTCTCAAATAAAAAATTTAGATTAAAAAAATTAAAAACCAAGACATGAAAGTAGAAGAAAGCAGGGGACCAGCAGCAGGGGAGAGTGTGGTGAGGGTCAAAGGAGATGGACATGACCGGAGTCTGTGAGGTGCATAGAGAAAGCAGCGCAACAGAACACATCTGCGTTTGAATAGACGCTAATATCAAAACCACAGAACAAGACACAAAGAGCCTTGAATGCTAGCAGTTTTGTGCCCTCCACCACAAGGGCTGGACATTCTCACACTGCAGTTTAATGAACCCTCTTCTTTCTGAAGAAAAAGGCATTACCTATGTCCTGTTAAGGACAGTGCTTCCTTAATTCAGACACCTCTGTCGGTTACCAATGGCCAGGGCCCTGTCAGATCACCTCATGAGAACCAGGGCTGTCTCAGGGAACTGGCATAAAAGTCATTATGATAAAGTCAGCCAAATCTGCCTATGCCTTTTGCAAAACTCCATCACATTGCATGCCCTCTCAGAGGTGTTTGAGCTGCTTCAACCCACTGCCTGGGCTCTTCCAGATGGCAGAGTCACCCTGGGCTTCCCTGCTCAGGTGAAGGTGGGATCTGCCACAGTTAATGCAATGTTTTATTCAGTGAGGGATCCTGGGAAAGGAGGCTTCTGGGAGCAAACAGGTCTGTCATCAGCTGCAGCTGTCAACTTGACGCAAATCTAGAGTCATCTGCAAAGAGGGAACCTCAGCTGAAGAGTTGTCCAGATCAGATAAGCTTGTGGTCAGGACGGTGAGACATTTTCTTTATTGCTAACTGATGTAGGAGGGCCCAGGGCCCTGTGGGCAGTACCGTCCCTAGGCAGGTTCGGGCTGTATATAATGGGTGGCTGAGCAAGCCAGTAATCAGTGTTCCTCCATAGTCTCTGCTTTAGTTTCAGATCCTAGGTTCCTGCCTTAGTTTTCCTCAATGGTGGACTTGCTGACACCAAATGAACCCTTTCCTCCCCAAGGCTATTTGGTAAGGGTTGTGTCGCAGCAGCAGAGAAGCAGACAGGAATGAAGGATCACCATATGGTCCCTAAAGCTCGACCACTCTGTGGTCATGGGCAGCTCTCATCCCCATAGTTTTGTCTTGGAGATCTTTCCCACCTGCCTTTGAGCATTGCTTTCATCTTATCAGTAGGTTAGACACCCAGAGAAGCCACCGTACTCATAAGTATCTCCACTGTATCCCACACCCAGTAAGGAGCTCTGCTCATGTCAGGCCAATGCATCCCTAAACTGGTGGCTGTCTCTCATTCAGGGAGTGGGTAGCTGATGGGATTACCATGTCCTCCACTGGTCATCAGCTTAATTCCAGGGAGAAACTACACCCTCTTCCCACCCCTTGTCCGTGAACCTGGCCCTCCTCCCCACACCCAGCACCCCTGGGGAGAAGGAGGTGTCTGATTAAGACTGTTCCTGCCCACCCAACCCCAACCTTACAACTATTACTGTAAGTGAACCAATTTTCTCTCCTGACATCTGTAGCTCTTAGCAGTGAATATATTTGAAGAAAACCCGTTATGATTACTTGAAATCTTCCCTGCAATTTGATTCCTGATATTTCTCTTTACTCGCCCAGTGATTCCTTTAACTCATTATGTCTTACACCACAGGCCTACCCCTCTTCCCCACTGACACACACCATTCTGGAGATTTGCGCCTTCATGCCTGCATGTGTACAAGCTGGCCTCCCCAACTGCCAGCACCCCTCCCTGGTTGCTTTCTCCACCCTAAAGTCACCCCATTGCCTCAGCCTCAAATCTCTCCAGCCAGGGACTTTGTAAGGTTGTTTTCTCAGGGGAGTGGGGTCTCCTCCTCTGCTGTTGTACACTGCCCCCTGCTTGTTCTCATGATTATTTCCAATTGCTTCCAGAACACTTAGCGTTCCAACCTCAGCATGAAAAGAGGCTTTTCCTCCAGGGGAAAGGTACAGTTTGAGGATTAGAAGTAATGCCAGCAATCTGGACAAGGATGCAGCTCAGAGGCCTCAGCTGGTGGGAGGGAGAAGGGGGAGCTATATGGCATGCTGAGCTTCAGAGGACCCTGAAGACATTGTTTCAGAGTACCACCCTGCTGTGGTGGTGGGTGGGTGGGGGAGTGATAAAGGCTCCCAAAGTGCTGTCGTGCAGCTGGAGTCCAGGTCAACACTGCAGATGTATCTGACTCCCCAGCAACATGTTGGGGTGCAACACCACACCCTGCAAGTATCACCTTGCCTGCTGCCTTCTCTACGTATGCTCGCTCTTTTGTCTGTCCTTTAACACACTCTCAATCACCCCTTTCTGGTGGCATCTGTCATGGTAGCTCCCATTCACTAATTCGCTCATTCACTTATTCATTCATGAAGCTATAGTTACTGGGCACCTGGCAAGGGCCAGGAGGACAAAAAGGAGCAAGCAGTCTCGTTCCTGACTCATGAGTGTAGCCCAGCGGGACATGAAAACAGCCATACTGTAATGAAGTCACTGCAAGGGTGGGCTCACCTGGAAGTGTGGAGCCTGAGAGGCCGAGCCTCCTTATGCAGTCAAGCGATCTCTGTTTGATTCTCAGCTCTACTACTTGCTAATGATGAAGCTTTTGACTGTTCTTAGTTCTCTCTGCCTCAGTTTCCCCACCTATCATGCAGATATAATTAACAGGATTATATGGAAATCTATTAGGAAAGAACCTTGCAGAGGATCAATGTTGTGTAACCATCAAAGTCTTCCATTCTCTAAATGGAAGAGCTGTTCTGCTTCCCATTTCTTACTTGGTACTTGGTACCCTGCCAGATTTCTGTTCCCAGGACAGAGACACCTAAAGGCTTTCCCGGTACCCTTCAAGACCAATGTGTGTCTAGTCTTATGCAGTTGTCACTATATTTTTGTTATTATTTTTGTTTTGTCTTGTTTCATAATGGGTGGAAGGTCTCCCACACCCAGCAGATCACTGCCTTCCCTGGACTGTTCATAGAGTAGACACCACACCAACCACAGTAGAAAGTTCTATAGTAGGGACCCCAGGTGCATGTCCTCCCTCAGATGATGAAGTGGGGAAGGGGCATCTTGCTGTTTCATGAGCTTTGGAGTGTGGCACCCTTCCAGCATGACAAATGAAGACTGGCTTCTCAGGATGGAGCAAATGACAACCCAGCCAGAGGAGGACACATTTCTGCATATTGTGATTCTCCAGGTTTATGTGCCAAATGACAGAGGCAGAGCAGGGGTAAGGACCACTCAGAGAGACAGTGAGTAGGAGACAAAGGGAGCCCAGCATTATCTGCCTCTCAGGAGGGGCCTTCTGGGATGTGGACAGAACTCCCAGACACTGACCTTTGTATGGAACTCTTAAGGCAGGGGGCACCTAGCAAGCACTAAGATTTGCTTCTGTGCTATGGGCCAACCCATTCCATGGACAAAGAAACTGAGGCTTAAAAGGGAAAACAGGCTCACCTGGCCCAAGAAGCAAGTTGGGACAGAGCAGGCCCCGTAGTCAAGGTCTACCAACCCCAAACCCAAGGCCCTTCCTCATCCATGCTGTGGCGTGAATCTCAGCTGGCACCAGGGCATTTGGCTGCAGAAGAATTTGGAATCGCAAGGGTGCAGCAGCCCTCTGGACCATCCTTATCTCTGAAAGCCACACAACTTTGGGGATCCATTTCCCAGGCTGAACTGACTACAATCAGGAGGCCTGGGGTGCAGGGTTGTAAGGTGAACCTCATGTCCTTTCTGAGGAGCTGGCAGAGGTGAAGCTGCTGGGGTCCCAGGGCCTAGCTGCAGGGTTACTGGAACCATTACTACGGTGATAAATCAGGCTTCTTGCACACAGAGAGGGCCTCTGAGTTCCTGTAACTGTCTGTCAAAACTGCAGGGTCAGCCTGAAACCATCATCTAGGCCCAGCCTAAAGGGGAGGAGTCTGCCTAACAAGTAGAAGCTCTGTTCTCAAGCTCAAGACACCCAAGCTGAGTAAAAGTAAAACCTGGCCCAGAGGCATATAGATGGAGCTGTAAGATGTGGTGACTGAGTCCGAGCGTCTCTGATGCCCATCTCTGGATGGGGCCGGCAAAGATGCACCAGTGTAACGATCCCAGCACTAAGAACTCTCAGGCCAACAGCTGCCTCCAGAAGAGGAATGGTCATGGTTGGATCATGAGGACAAGGCAGAAAGACCGAGACAGCCAACCAAAAGGTTGTTTAAGTCTCTGAGATGATGGAGCTGCTGACTGTGCTGCCACATGGGAGCAACCTGAGTACATGTATGTGTGCCTATGTGTGTGTGTTTGTGTGTGTGCTCAAACATGCGTGTGTGGGGTATACATGCATGCATGTAAAAGCACCATGTGCAAGCATATGATGTGTGTATATGTATGTTGTATGTATGTGTGTGTACATGCACATCCATCATTGACTGGGATGCTCTACATCTTCAACTCAGCACTGCCACGGCTGGGTTGGTAGACCTGTGGATTACCATAGATTTCCATTCAGACCCTATGGAGACATGTTTAGGAGGAGGCGGATGTCTTTACCTTGAATGCTACTAGACAGCTTTATGCACTTATCTCTAGAAAAAGGTGAGGGTCATTTAAGGAAGCGGGAGACACCTGCCTTCGTGTGAACTTTGTAGGCCAGGCAGAGATCCCTTAGGAGTATTCAGACACAGGGTATCTGAGATGAAGGATGCTTTTCAGCTTTTTCTGAGAAATTATCAACTTCTGTATCAGCCCCAACCTTGAGTGCTGAGTGGCCTTGAAGGAGTCTAGAGTAACAGTCAGTCTCTCTGCCCTTGTTTTCTACGTGAGTACCACTGGAGAGCTGGTTAGAACAGCAGAGCTGGGGGCTTTTGTTTTGAAAACTTGAAATAAAGGAGGTCCAGGAATCCGTACTTCAACAAGTTACATTGTACACTGATTACAAGAACTAATCCCTCAAGAGTCAGTGAGGATAACCCTCTTCCATACTTCCATCAATGCCCTACAGCCAGTCACCAGTCACACACCTAGCATCTGCTTGTTTATTACAGCTTGTATCCAGAAGAACTCAGACATCAGGACCTGCTGCCTAATGGAAAGAGCTAGGGAAAAACTGTTGCTGACTGAAGATCACTCTGGATTGAGGATTAACTGTGAACTTTAATCATCAACTTGCCAGAGTAGCAAATCTCTGTGACCTTAGGCAAGGGGAAAGGTCCTTACCAGTCCTGTAAGTGGTCATTAAATGAGAGAGAAGGGGAGGGAGGGAGAGAGAGAGAGAGAGAGAGAGAGAGAGAGAGAG
>LOJH01057743.1:444-10547 GCA_001685095.1 Ellobius talpinus | reverse complement strand
TGGGAGCATGGGGACCTTGGGGGAGGCTTGAAGGGGGAGGGGAGAGGCAGGGAGAGGACCAGAGAAAAATGTAGAGCCCAATAAATGTCATGGAAAAAATAGAAATGTGTAAAAGAAAAAAAAAGAACAAAAAAAGAAATTCTTTGGACCTATAGCAGAGCTATAGGGGAACAGAGTTAGGTGGGAAAAACTAAACTGAATTCAGGGAGAAAGGAGGAGTCAGACAGAAACCATGTAGCCCTGCCAGAGCCAGGCAGAACGTTAGCTGCTAAGCCACAGCCACATGATGATGCACAGATTAATAGAAATGGGTTAAATTAATATGTAAGGGTTAGCCAATAAGAAGCTAGAGCAAATGGGCCAAGTAGTGATTTAATTAATACAATTTTGTGTGATTATATCAGGGCTAAGCGGCCAAGAACCAACAAGCGGCCTCCTCCAACAATCCACAGGTCTACTTGCATTCCTCAAACTGACTCTTCTTCCAACAAGCCTATTACAATGCCTCATCACATTTCCTACGTCCAGGAAATAAAAATATCTAGATTGAAATTTATCTCAGCTGTATCTCAACAGAGCAATCAAAGTATATTCTGGAAAAATATGCTTTTAAAGATGTAATGTTTTAATATTTTGGGAGTTGGCAGGAGGCAGATTAGCTCCTTATCTCCATATTGCTTAAGAATGTGAATGAAATGATAGACACTAAGATAACATAATTTTAAGTAAAGAGAATAAAGCTATTGGATCTCCATAAGTCATTGACAGAGAAGACAGAGCTGTGTGAGATTAGGTGTTCTAGAATTTTCTAAGCACTCAGTGGTAGAAAGTGAAATATTTCCTCACCCCTCTCCAAACATATTCTCCTCACAAATCAAGACCATCTATGAGATATTTATGACCCAGCGAAGCAATCAATTGACTGTTGTGGATGACTCCATGTATACAATTCAGAATGTTTGTCCTAAAGGAGTTTGGAGTTTCTTTCTTTCCATTTACTAGGCAGGCCATAAACAGCAAAGTGTGATTTAAGTATCTGAACAAAGAATGAAGTAGATAAAAATGTGTCTTCCTGTGAGCAGGTTGAGATTTCTTTTCCTTTTAGCAAAAGCC
This sequence comes from Ellobius talpinus, assembly GCA_001685095.1. NCBI lineage: Eukaryota > Metazoa > Chordata > Mammalia > Rodentia > Cricetidae > Ellobius > Ellobius talpinus. The sequence goes on along the minus strand of LOJH01057743.1, from coordinate 9,434 downwards.
ATGCTCATTCTTAAAAGACTTTTAAAAGTTAACAAGGAAGGAAATATTTTATAGTCCAATAATTGGCATCTTCCTACTATTAAAACAAAACTACTGTGGTTTTTCATTGGCCTCTTATTTTCTAAGAATGGAGGCCTAGGAACACTGCAGTTTCTTTTAAAAGTAAGGTGCTAGATCAGGCGGAGGCAGCCATGGGAAATAGCGAACTGTAGCAGAGACTCATTTGAGCTGGGTGCTGACATTAAGAGACGTCTTTATTATTGAACTTTTCATGCACATTTGCTTAAGTTTTTGTTATAAATTCTCACATGCACATTTGCACAAATATAGTTTTTGGGTTATCATTTCTGGGCTTAGTCATATGAAGGAAAATAGAAAAGGGTGGGCTGGTTGGGAAAGAAAAATGCTGACATATTAAAATACACAGAAGTAAAATGCATAAGTGGTGAAAATGAAACGGGTAGGGTGCAAAGATTCTTGGAATGTTGTCTGTGAGGCTTCAGTAAGCTCTCTCTAGATTCACAATGATGTTTCTGTCTTGTCAGCGATTTCCCTTTATTTGTGTTGGACTTTATGACATATCTAAGAATAATAAATAATTTATAAGTTGAAATAATGATCTGAATCATTTCTAGCAGATTTAACATTTTTTTCAATAACTCATTTGATAGTCGTGAGTTCCCTTCTCTAGAACATTTCACACAATGCTTTGTGTTAAGGGTTGTCTATCAATGGGTAGCAAAGCATTCATTATGCACTCAAAGCCTGTGTTTTTGTGGATCCTTTTCTTGCTTCCTTTTATTTTTCCCCTTTAAGTGGCATGATTTTTTATGGATGTAATCTGATTCTTTGGGATGCAAAACAAAATCATTTGAGGGAAAAATTAACACTTAAGCTTCTCAAGAAAAATGACAGTTTTTTGTAATAACCATCACACTTGCAATAATTTAATACATATTTTATAAGTCATTTATACAACCCCTATGTGAGCACATGTAGTGGTTTGACTGCTATACTCTGAAAAATGGGACAGGGAGGCCACAATATCATTTCCTTACATATTCCTTAGCAATAATAACAACTTCCTAAGTGCATATACTTAACCAGCTGTCCTGGCCATTTTCCAAAATTAGTGCAGTGTGTAATTTGTCTCCTTTGTGGGTTTTTTTTTTTGCAGGTTTTATGGGTAATCCCAAAGTAGAAAGTTTGGGTCTCAGAAATGGCTCTTTATTTCTGCAAACTTAGCTGTCTGTCCTTAATTATTAAGGTCATGCTCACATTATGCCTTCATCACATCCAAGGCAGCAAAACATGTTTCTAAAAGAAGACAAGGTGTTCTGCATGATTCATGTTTTCTGGTCTTTCCTGGACCTCTTGGTAAATAAAGGTTGAATTCCCAAGCTGGGAACATTGTGTTTGGCTACAGTCCCCGGATTTTGCAAATGTAAAGTAACTAGATTTTTTATGAATAAAAAGGGTGGGAAAACAAGAAAGGAAAAAAAAGAAGTGCGTATTAAAGAGCAAGAATTCCAGTGATCACAGAGACTTGGAGGAGTTAAAGGCTCACTCTCAAAGATGAAGGAGCTTATGAAGAGAGTTGAGTGTTCATAAGGACCCCAAAAGGCACTGGAGGGGGGGACTGACTCACCAAAATGCAAAAACAAGATTTATTGTCTGCACAATACAACCCAGCAGGGACCTTGTCACTCTGTCAAAGCAACTGGCAAAGCAGCCACAAGAGGAGGTACCCCACCCTTCTAGAGGGAATTATTTAAAGGCGAAAACAAGAAAAGTTACACTAGTAGAGTGCAGGATGACAGGTTGAATCCTGATTGGCTCGTATCTAGCAACTTTTCAGAAATTTTATTTTTGAACCTTGCCTGTTGCTTGTCAAGTTTTGTTATTGGCTGACCTTTGGGTGGGGACATTCTGCTGTTATCTGTACTTTCAAGATAGCTAACCTGTTACTTTTGCCTCTAGCCATTTCTGAGGACTGAAATGTTTTATGGGAAATAGCTTACACAAGACACAAAATGGAGATGGAAGACAAAATGGAAGAACTTTCGTTCTTCATGCACCCTGTCCTAGTAACCATAGTGAACCCAATCATTGGTTCCTAACAGTTAACTCATAAGTATCTTCAGTCTGGAGGGGTCTGTAGATTTTTGATCTCTGAACCATAAGTTGTATTATATCCAACCTGTATTTCATGAAATTTACTAGCCAGTTAAGAATCCAAGGCCCAAAAGTCAGTAACCAAAGCAGAATTGCCAGGAGATTACTCTACCAATTACCAGAATTACTCTACCAATAAAGTAGAGATGAGAGTGGTCAATCAAGGGGAGCTATTAAACCAGGTTTCAAACCAACCCTGGTTGGCCTCACATTCTCTTTTCCACTTTACCATTTCCTCTCTAACTCTAGATATGTTGTCTTTGATTATTTTCAAATGATCAGTGAAGAAACAACATTCTTCCCCTAGTGCTGTACAGAGCCCTGTTGTAAGAAGAGAAGATCTAACCCCCTCCTGTTCTGCAAGACTACCTCTGCCAGGGAGGATAAAGACTCCTTTGGGTGGGAGATGGATGTTTCTATGCACTTTATATCTACATCTATGGCAACATGTAGGCTGGAATAATATTGATTTTGGGTTACTAGTTCTGAGATTCCTGTACCCAATCCCCTCAGGCTAGCACCTTCAAGTAGGCTAAGGGTGAGAGCTGTCATAGGCTCTCTCTATGTCTCCATAGCCATGATGGCTGATTTTGTCTTTACTGTATGAGGTCTACAAACTCCTGATCACTGTGATAGGTTATTCTCGGAACAAGCCTGACTAGTACACAATATCCCCTGGTCTGTTTTAGGACTTCAATCTGCAAACAGGGGGTAAGACCTGTGGAACAGGTCTACCAAGTGTCATTGTGTGGGAGCAAGTACTGATCCTGTGAAATTGTGGGTAGACAGTGAAGAATTACAGATGAAATCTTTATCTGGAGGAACCTGCCCTATATATAGTCCCTGCCCATTCACTTGTTCTAGGGTAAGGCCTTGTTTGTTCTGTTGCTACCAGCAGTGATTGATATCAGCTATTGTGGAAACAGTGGCACTAACTGATAGGCCCTCATAGTAAGGAGTAGCTATATCATAACAGAGCCAGCAAGCTTTGGTCGAATTGAGTTGGAAAGCATTCAGTAACAGGTATGATCTACCCAACAGATCTATTAAAGGGTGCTTCTGTCCCATCAACGGGTTGATGTTTGATGTGATCATAAGGCTAGAGCTGGCATTTGCCTGACTTGGTTGTGGAGTTGTCATCCTGGATGGAACTTGGGTGACAGGCTGGGGGCCTGAGGAATATCAATGACCCAGTTGGGTCTTATTGAAACCTTAATGGTGGATGACTGGGCTTTGCAATGATGAATGCCAGTGCTGGGATAGCCAGTGTGGTAGAGTCATAGGCCCCAGGTCTTACCAGTGGTCCAATCAGCCTTTTTGCTCAACTCAGTGAGTTTGATTATAAGCTGGTTGCAGAGACTACCAACAGTCGCCCAGGGGTGGTTGGGGTATTGCTTCTTATTGTAGCTACATCCACAGTCAACTCTTTTACAACCTACAGAGCAAGTTCCTATCCCTGTTGTCTCCATATACCCTGCCCGTTGGACAGCAATTAAGTCCCCAGTTACAGGGGTGACCAGCTAATCCACCTGGTGGACTCAAATGCCCATTTGGTGGAGCAGGCATCCCTGCACCTCAACACAAGTATGTTGTTGCTCCTTGAAGTGAGAGTGGCCAGAACAGACATAGAATCCCAAGGATCAAGTTGATCCCCACCATCCAGGGGTTTTGCATACATATTCAGGGTCTGAGGGGTCACACCTTTCTCCTGCCAGGTCACAAGGGTCTACATAGAGGTCAGGTAACCAAGTGTCCTTAGGGTTCTGAGCAGAAGACGTGCTATTAGCTATGGTTCTGTCCTTGTTAACAATCATCCTGGTTTGGCTCCATGGAAAATGGGGGTTATGCACAGAGGAAGAAGAGGGAATGTTGGCAGCTAAGTAGTAGAAACAAAATTGACTCAATTGCCACAGCAAAGATGCAGTTTTAGCAATTGGAGGGATATTTGGAAGCCTCCCACATCCACGTGTCTCCTTTGTAGTCCTCTGAGATGGTGAATGGATCGGCTGGAAGGGTGTGGGAGTAGTGCACCCAGATGGTGATGCTGTCCACTTTAAGGGTCATTGGCGTGGTCATCAGAACAATGATTGGACCCTTCCATACCAGCTCCAAGGTCTTGTGCTGATGTCTGTGAATGAGGACCCAGTTGTCTGGCTGGAACCTGTGGGGTTTAGAGGGAGCATCTTCTTCATATATGGCCTCAAATGGGGCCAGACCCTCTGATGGGTTAAATGCAGCCTACAGAGGGAGTTCATCCAGGGTAGAGACCAGGTCAGTCTGTAGGCTTGGTATCATGGAAAGGTGTGTCCCATACATAATCTTGAAGGGAGTGAGATCTATCTGATTTGAAGAGCTTCTCACCGTAAATAGGGCATAGGGTAGGAGAGTCACCCAGTCCATGCTAGTCTCCAGAGTTAATTTAGTTAAGGTCTCTTTTAGGGTTCTATTCATCTTTTCTGCCTGCCCTGAGCTCTGGGGTCTATTAGCACAAAGGAGTTTCCAGTCGGTCCTAAGTGCAGTGGCCATTCACTGGCTTACCTGTGATATAAAGGCTGGGCCATTGTCAGCCCCAATCATGGCCTGAAAGCTGTACCTGGGCAGGATTTCTTCAATTAATTTCTTTGCCACCACATTGGCCATCTTGTGTTTTGTTGGATACATGTAAGTCCATCTGGAGAAGGTGTCCATGAATATTAACAAGTACTCATATCCAATTTTTCCAGGTTTGATTTCAGTAAAATCCACTTCCCAATACATACCTGGTCGAGTCCCCCTCTGTCTAGTACCAGGATTGGAGGGAGATGGTGTGGCATTGGCAAGTTGGTAGGCATGACACTGAGGCACAATTTGTTCAATAGCTGACTGCCATTCTGAGTTTTAACTTTGAACTGACACAGAAGGTACTGAATTCTGTGAGTCCCCAAATACGAGGACTGGTGAATCTTTTTGAGTAGGTCATGTCCCAGCTTCCTTGGCAGATGACCCACCCTCCAGCTGTTTTCCAACAGTCTTCTAGGGGCTGAGCCATAGGCAAGGTATGCATCCATGCCAGATCCTCAGATGTGTAGTTGGGAATCTGAGGTAAGTTCCTTGATCCCGGGTCTATTAATACTGGTGTAACTCTGGAGGCCATTGCTATCTCTTTGGCAGTCCTATCAGCCATGTTATTTCCCTTCTGCATGGGTACTGAGCCTCTCTGATGTTCAGGGCAGTGAATAATAAGCCACTTTGAGGGTTCCCAGAGGACCTGTAGAATATCCAGGATCTACTGTTTATTCTTGACTGTCCTTTCTTCAGTTGTTAGGAGGCCTCTCTCCTTATAGATCTCCCCATGAATATGAGCGGTGGCAAAGTCATACCTGCTGTCTCTGTAGATGTTTAGCCATTTTCCTTTTCCCAATCTTAGGGCTCTAGTGAGAGCTATCAACTCTGCCCTTTGTGTAGATGTTCCCATTGGTAGGAGTTCTGCCCATACAACTTCTGTAGTCATTGTGACTGCTGCCCACACATACCTTTGTCCTTTTAGCATGTAACAGCTTCCATCTCTGAACCAGGTGCCTCTGAGTCTGGCAGTAGGGTATCCTCCAGGTCTGATCTGATATAATGTGCTTTTGCCAGTATCCCAGAACAGTAATGCAATGGAGCCTCGATTCAGCATCAGGTAGCAATGTGGCTGGGTTGAGAGTTGTTGTTGGGACATGGAAAGTAATCCAGACTGGATTAAGGAGTAAAGCCTGATAGTGGGTCATGTGGGCATTGCTCAGTCACCAGTCTTACAGCTGCTTAAGAATCCCCTCTAATACATGGGGGTGTGGCAATAGTAAGATTCTGTCTCAGAGTTAGCTTGTCTGCATCTTTTACCAGCAGGGCTACAGTCACTAGAATGCAGAGACAGGGAGGCCAATCTGCTGTCACAAGATCTAACTTTTTGGACAGGTAGGCCACTGGGTGCTTCCATGTTCCCACTGCCTGAATGAGCACCCCTTTTACTATTTATTTCCTTGTGCTTATCCATGAGACCACACCAGGTCATGATGTAAAAAATCTTTCTGGATGTCCTGTACAAGGTCAGAAAACAATGTCCTCAACCTTAGAAATTAAATTCAGATGAATAAATTCCTCTCTGGGCCAGCCCATGTTGAAAGAGGGCCATTCAGAAGAACAGAAAATGACCCATTTACCATTCTTTACACCAACACTGTTGTTATGAGCAGTGTCCTTTACATCCTTCCAGTGGGCTAGGGTGAGGTCCAAGGAGAAAGAAGGAGTAGTTTCCATGGTCTGGCTAGTCATGTTGGTCATCAACAAAAATACAAAAACAGAACACACAAGACCAACAAACATAACAGTTAGACAAAGTGCCCAAAACAGACTCCTGCAGCAGATACCAGACTGTCTGGTTTGTTGAGAGTCTAGAGATTCTGCCTCAACAAGATCAAAATCTGTATGGATGGGACAGGAGCCATTCAGCAAGGCTACCGGATCCTCAGAGACTTCAGATTCAGAGTTACAGATGGGGTCCAACTGGGTCCCTGATGGGATGGTCTCAGATGAGAGACTGACCATCCAAATGATGAAAGGGGATGTCTCCCAATTCCTCCAGGACTGCCCTCCAGTGCATCTGCCAGGCAAACTCACCTGTTCAGATTCAGATTCATAATCTGAGATCAGTGCCAATAAAAACAGAAGTAAGACAGATAAGACTTTCTTAGAACACAGACTTATTGCAGTTGATAAGAATAAACCTTCAAGGTTGGGAATCCCAATAGGAGTCTCTGGGGATCTGGGATGAGCCCCCAAATGTTATGCCCAGTCCATAAGGACTCCAAAAGACTACTAGGGGTACTGACTCACCGAAATGCAAAAACAAGGTTTATTCTGTGCACAATACAACCCACCAGTGACCTCATCAAAGCAACTGGCACAGAAGTAGCAAGAGGAGGTACCCATTGCTTCTAAAGGGCATTGTTTAAAGGCAAACCCCAGAAAAGTTACATTATCAGGGTGTGGGGTGACGGGTTCAATCCTGATTGGCTCATATCTAAGGACTTTTCAGAAATTTCATTTTCAAACCTTGCCTGTTGCTTGTCAGGTTTTTTTATTGGCCGACCTTTGGGTGGGGACCTTCTGCTGTTATCTGTACTTTCCAGGTGGCTACCCTGTTACTTTTGCCCCTAGCTATTTCTGAGGACTAAAGTGTTTTACAGGAAATAGCTTACACAAGACCCAAGATGGAGGCGGAGGACGAATCAAGGAACTTTGGTTCTTCTTTGAGCAAGTGGACAGTTTCTTTCTAGAGACCCCGTGCAGTTCTGCACTTGTAGAGTTTTGTGCTTGTGGAGTTTTGAGTTTGTGGAGTTTTGAGTTTGTGGAGTTCTGAGCTTGTGGAGTTCTGAGCTTGTGGAGTTTTGAGCTTGTGGAGTTCTGAGCTTGTGGAGTCCTGATCTCAGTTTGCGCTCCAGGCACAGTCAGTTCTTGCTGGTTTCTCTCGGGATAAAGTGCACACCTAACCTCTCTATGAAGGAAATATAGCATTCTTTTCCTCAGTCTCAACAGGTACTGTGCCTCTTCTGGACATTTTTCAACCCAGCATCTGTACCTCAATGCACAGTTTTGAACCTACAGTCTATTTCCTCAATTCAAATAATGGCATTTATTGAAATAGTTGTTTTTCATACATGCAAACAAAGTCAGAATTCTCTGCTTATTAATAAACTTTCAATCTCTTGGGAGCCACTGGCAGTCAGGAGACAGCAGCAATAGCTGAGTGGCAGTTACCTGAAGTGACATGGAGGATGGGAGCCACAGCCAAACAGGAGTTGGCGATTAACTGAAGTGCTCTGAAGAGAGGACCTTTCAGAGCTTTAGGATCAGGGAGAACTACTACAGCTACATCATTAAAATCAGGAAGACAAATGCCAAAATTACAGAAAGATGCATGAACTTAACACAAATTCTTTGATTTTTGCTTTTTCATTTGTCTAAAGACATAATCATCAATACAAGAATAAGATGCACCTCAGGGAACCCTCATTAAGTACCACCTTTAAGCAAAACAGTAAGCATTCCAGTCTGTTTTCAGTGGATAACTAATATTTATAAGCCAACTGAACAAAGGCTACTCTTTGTGATATGTTTTCCACACTTTGGGATGACATTTCTCGGTTCCTGAGCTTATCATATTAGCTTGGTGATTTTAATCTGTGCCTTTGAAAAATGAAGGTCTTTGCTTCAGAGTTACTTGTGTTGATTTCTGTCCCCTCAATTTTATTTATCATGTTACTCTTTCCCCAGCAGAGCAGCGTCTGGTTTGGGGTTTGATCAGCATCATAGGCTTCCTTATTACTTCTTAGTCAAATCTATAAGAATTTGTAATGAGTATTAAATTTGTAGCAAACTGTATTTGTTACAAGGCTCTCTACAAACAAAATAAGAAATTCTCTATTTAGAACTTTGGCTGAGATGGAGACTGCTTTAGGTGCTATCACTATGTTTGTCAGCTGTGACCATTACCTAAGCACAGTTCGCTGAGATTTGAAAGGAGCCTCTGGAAATGGAGTTATCAATTCTTTTCTGTGCCCTGAATTTCTAGTTCACAAACAAATAGCTGTTTACCCTGATGAGCTATGGAGAAAAAAGCACACATCATCCTTAAGCTGCTTCCCAATTTCAAATTCTAAAGTCTCTGTTGTTACAGTTGAGGAGGTAAAGAATCACAAAAGGAAGTTTGGGAGGGGAAGGTAGTGCTGTGATTCCTGTAGTGGTTGTTCTGTCTCTTTAAGAGACAAGCCACGCCCACTCCCTCCCCATCCGCT
>LOJH01057741.1:0-11144 GCA_001685095.1 Ellobius talpinus | reverse complement strand
TGGCAAGAGACTTGACTCTAGAGGGTTTCCCAGGTGTCCAAGGAGATGTCCCCACCTTGGTCCTTGGGCAGCAGTGTAGAGGGTGCCTGAACTGGCCCTATCCTGTAGCCACACAGATGAATATCTTGCATATCACCATAGAACCTTCACCTGGTGATGGATGGACATAGAGACAGAGACCCACATTGGAGCAATGTACTGAGCTCTCAAGGTCCAAATGAGGAGCAGAAGGAAGGAGAACTTGAGCAAGGAAGTCAGGACCATGAGGGGTGCACCCACCCACTGAGACGGTGGTACTGATCTAATGGGAGCTCACACAATTTGATACTTGATAGTCAATTGGCGAATGTTTCTTCTCTAAAAGAGACCATTTGTAACATTCTCAGTGTTCTTGGGCTGTCTTCAGTTCTTCATCATGGGTTGAGGCCCCTTTAAGACTTTCCCCCATGTTAACATGTCTCCTCATATTATCTTTGTTCAGGAATGCACTTTTTAAGTGACATCTGCAATGATTCTGGTTGAAAAGCACTGTACAATGCTCTACAACCTAAAGACACAGAATTTATTAAGTCGGGAGCAGGAACTAGGGACAATTCCCACTCAATATAGGAAACAAGAGAAGAAAAATGTGAAACTCAGATTTCCCTTCCGATCTCAAGATAATTGGGGAGGCTAAAGTCTGTCTTTCTATCTACACTGGGAGATGCATGTTCTCTATAGTGAAAGGAACAGATGAGTGTAATTGTGAGTCTCTGAGGAAATTAGTATCATGTCTCAAAGTGTAATTTCTTCAGTTTCTTCTTTGATTTAAATGTTTTCATCTGTAGAAGAGCCAGGACATTCTTCTGCCCTAATTATATGCACATATATCTTGAGGTTAAAGTGCCATTTCTCTGCTTCCTGAAAAGACTCAAAGTCTTAATCACAAATAATGTTCGGCAATTCAGAAGTAGGTCTACGAAAATTAAGTCATGTGTGTATCTACTTTAAATTAAAATATCTGGAACCTTCACATATGAATTATTTATACACATGAAACTGAAATAAATGGGAAAGTAAAAGGTATGGAATAAAAATTGTGAGATTCTGAATTTAAGGTATAGTAACAGACCTCTCTCTCTCCTCTCTGTCTCTCATATTTGTTTTAATTTTTATTTTGTTGAAAATACAGTTTTTCATATAATATATTCTGATTACAGTTTCCTCTCACTCAATTCCTCAAGAATCCTCCCCACCTTCTCTCCCTTCTGATTCCATACCCTTAAATCTCTTTTAATATATAATGGGCTTCAGCAAATGTATTCTATTTCCTGTACCAAATGAGACACAAGTAAAACCTTCAGAAGAAAGAATTCAGGAACATGAGATAGTATTAAGAGGCACTTGTTGCCAGAACGTTGCAGCATCTCCACAGAAGTTTTGCATGGTCAGAATTCAAGTCTTCCAGATTCGGGACTTGGTGACATGAGAACAGGCAATATATTTTCTCTGTCCTAAACTTGTTCTTTTAATTTTAAATTAGGTACATGTTTTCCATTCATACTACAGCAGAGGTGAATCTGTAGCAGCAGCCAGCACTGTATTGTCCAGGCACATGCTACCAATTTTAGTGTTGTAGTCAAGGAAAACAGGAGATGGGGAAAGGTTGAGCCCTTCTTACTATAGTCTTCTCCTTTTTCAAAAATACTAAAGTTTGGTACTACTGGATTTCAGACTTGGGATTTTTTCTGGCTGCAGAAGATGATTCTATATAATCAGTCTGGGCTAGAAGAAACATTCCCAACATATAACTCATAGATTTGAAGGATCCATGACTGAGTACGGATCATCCTCTAAGGCAGCTCCATTTTCTGTGTCCACAGATTGACTTACAGAAGAATGGATGCAGTAAATGTCTCTTTGGTGACTGAATTCATTCTGGTAGGATTAACAGGAAAGCCTGAACTCCAAATACCCTTGTTCTTTCTGTTCCTAGCAATGTATCTGGTCACTGCATTGGGAAATTTGTGCTTGGTAATTCTGATTGTGCTAAATTCTCACCTCCACACTCCTATGTACTTTTTTCTCTTTAACTTGTCCTTTGTAGATATTTGCTATTGTTCTNCTTGTTCTTTCTGTTCCTAGCAATGTATCTGGTCACTGCATTGGGAAATTTGTGCTTGGTAATTCTGATTGTGCTAAATTCTCACCTCCACACTCCTATGTACTTTTTTCTCTTTAACTTGTCCTTTGTAGATATTTGCTATTGTTCTGTTTTCACTCCCCAAATGCTGATGAACTTTATATTAAGGAAAAATGTAATTACATACACAGAATGTATGACCCAACTCTATTTCTTTATCTTTTTTGCTGCTTCTGAGTGCTATGTGTTGACTTCAATGGCCTATGATCGCTACATGGCTATCTGCAATCCACTGTTGTATAATAGTGTTATGTCTCCTAAACTATGTTTGATCCTTATATTTGGTTCCTACATTATTGCATTTTCTAGTGCTGTGGCTCACACTTCATGCATGCTGAAACTGACCTTCTGTGATGCCAATACCATCAACCACTACTTCTGTGATATTCCTCCTTTGCTCCAGCTCTCCTGCACAAGCATATATGCCAACAATCTTGTAATATTTGTTGTTGGGAGCATCCACGTTATTGTTCCTACTTCAACTATCTTTACCTCCTATGGTTTTATCCTCTCTAGTGTCTTCCACATCAGTTCCTTTGAGGGTAGGTCCAAAGCCTTCAGCACCTGCAGCTCTCACATCCTGGCTGTTTCTCTGTTCTTTGGTTCAGCTACACTCGTGTATTTCAAACCCTCCTCAGCTGGGTCTATGAATGAAGGAAAAATCTATTCTGTCTTTTACACCAATGTGGTTCCCATGATGAATCCCTTAATCTACAGCTTAAGGAACAAAGATATTAAAGTTGCCTTTAGGAAAATCCTAAGCAGCAGGAACATTTGACTGGTCAAGTTGTATTTAATTTCTTATTCTGGGCATAGAAATTGTTTCTACTTATGGCCAATATTTTAGATATAGAATTTACCTCTTTTTTCTTTTCTAGGCAATATACTACCTTTTTTCCAGTTTTTGAAAAGCCAGAGACTCTTGGAATAATTATGAATTCTACGCTTTTTTGTGTCATAAAAATTGGAGTCTTTAAAATTTGGTTTAATATTGTGATAGCTTGTCTTCTTAATTCTTTGTCATTTCCTCCATTTTATATTATATTTCTTATTTAAAATAATGACACAAAACTATGTTTTCATTTCCCTCCATTCATTGCAAGCTTATCTTTTTTATTATCATAATATAAAATGGCTCCTTAATTTATCAAATGAAGAAACACTATTATGCTAGTTTCCACTCTATGTATGGGTGTCTCCTTTTAAAGTTGTTTTTTGAATATTTAATTCAAACTACTGATTCTGATCTTGTCTGTCTTTCTTCCATTGGCAAGCAACATATCTCTTAAACTGACAATGTGATCATTAAGATTTATTGGTGATCAATAGCTTAATGAAAGTGTATAATTTCCCAGTTTCAAGCAAGATAATTTTTTGTAATAAGAAGTTTAGTTCATATGCAAAGTTAAAAAATGGAAAAATTTGAATGTTTTAATGGTCTAGTGATTCAAGAAAAGATCTAGAAAGAAAATGTGCCAATCACAGGCTTTAAACGACAAGGCACAATGACAGACAATGAGTAAATAGGAGACTTTTCCTGCTAAGAATCATGTAGAGGTTCTGAAAATCATGTTATTATTTAAATCTTAGCTTTCTTAAGTAGAGCATTGCAAATATTTACCTTGCATTTTTCATTTGACATTATTCTTAACACCCAAAATGACAGTACAATAATAGTATTTTAAGTGATGGTGATTGTTTTATATAGAAATGAAGACAGAATGTATTTGTTGATTTCAAGTAGAGTGAGTACAGGTAAGTCAAGGAATAGAATGAATGGTTATTGAGACACTAAAAAGGAAAAAGACTTGAGACAGTAAAGGGTAGGCAAATGAAACCTCTTTCTATGGATTCTTTTCCATTTTTGGAACTTTCTTGAAATATTGAGTACTGAAACATCTCTCTGGATAGGTTAAAAAGCTTAACATAATTGACAGAAAGAAAAGTTTAACACGAAGGAAGATCCATAGACAAATAAATTGTATCATTGTGGTTGATTTTATATGGGATTCCCATATGGAATTTCTCTACAAGATAACCAATATATGACAAAATGGATTGTGCAGATATTATTTCCACATATCTCCTGAAGAACTCGATTTTTCTCTTCTGTGAATCCATGTGAGTAGATAAAGTATTTATAGTCAAACACCTTTTTTTAGATCAATGAACTAATGAGTTTATTAGGATTATTGCAGAAACATGGATGAGGACTCCTTACAATAGACAAGCCTCTGGGAAAGTGTAAAAGAGACATTCTACATTAGGTTAATTGGGACATTCAAACACTATTTTAAATTATTCACCTGAAACATTAAAAACTGCAATAACTATTGCAAGATTTTTCATTCTAAATAGAGGTTGTTCTATACAATGTATGGGAGGATAGTAGAAATTGTGAATATTAAAAAAACTCTCTCCATCTAAGGGGAATGATTCCATCTCATATATCAATGAAGCATCATAAACAGAAATAAAACATGCACATGATTCATATAGATGTCTATGACATTAGGCAGACATGACTGTACTCTTCTGTAGAATAGACATTTGCCACTGTTTATTGAGGTGAGATGTCCCAGGACTTGTCAAGAATAAACAAACATGAGATTTTGTACTTTTCACTTTTTCTTCTTCCTTACTTGGCCAATGTGGTGATACAAAAGCCTCACATAGGTTTGAAATTATAAACCTAAAGGAAGAAAGCCAGAAAATTATTTCAAAATAGTCACAATAAGAGATTGGTCCACAGAAAAGTCATCAAAACACATGTGTAACCATGCTTGATGGAGAATGCACTCAGTTGATATGGGATTCCCCTCTGTATGCTGTGAACATCATTGGTTAATAAAGAAACTGTCTATGGCCTGCACAGTGCAGAGTAGAATTAGGTGTGGAAAACTAAACTGAATGCTGAGAGATAAAAAGGCAGAGTCAAGGAGATGCCATGGAGCTGCCAGAGGGGAAAGACATGAGCTGCCAGCAGGAACCTTGCCAGTAGGCCATGAGCCTTGTGGTAAAATACAAAATAATGGAAATTGGTTATTTCTATATGTAAGAGTTAGCTAGCAATAAACTTAAGATATTGGCCAAACGGTATTGCAAATAATATAGATTTTGTATGATTATTTTGCGTTAGGGAAGCTGAGAAATGAACTAGATGCATCTTACTACACTCAGTAGGTCAATGCCAGCATGGTTAATTTAGCAAACTATATAAGAAAAAAGCTGAGGAATTATGTCATTGAGTCCTTGCTTAATATGTCCTAATCCTTGGATTAAAAGCTAAGTACAACATGAATCTCTAAGAAGGAATGATCAGGTGTATGCTAGCCATATTTATCTACATATTCACATGACCATTATAAACTTTCTTAATCAAAATTTTGCTATAGTACTTGCTTTATATACCTATATATTATGTTTATATACTCATGTAAATATCCTGATTTTCACTACTAAATGTTCTTATAAAACTTTGACTAGAGTGTTATTTATGTGAATAGTGAAAAGAACTTAAGCAACCATGAAGAATAAAAACCCAAGTATATGTAATTAACATTTATAGTAGAAAATTGGATCTCACTGAAGCAAATAACGATATCAAGTAAAACTGTAGAGAAATCGACACTTGTTCATGGCAAAAACAACCAGTTCACCACACCTGAGGGTTAAATTTCACTTATGTCTATTAAAGGAAAAAAGGCAATGTTCAGTTCAGTTGAACAGATTTGCAAAGTACAATAAATATATTATTTTATATTAATACTGTTTTAAGAAGAGTATGTTCTATTCCAATTTATAGAACTTCATTTTAACCTCTTTTTTTATAAGGCTTTCCTTCAGTGAGATTCTTCAAATATTTCTTAGAAGAATTACTTTAATTCTTGTATGCTAGGGTCAGACCTAAGGCCTCACATGGGCTAGTGAGCACTCTACCACTGACGTTTATACACTGCACTTTAATATGCTATTCCATTTATTAACAATATAATGAAGAACTTAAGAAGTCTATATTCCAAAATAGAATAAAATACTGAAGGATTGCTATATAATCATAATCAAAGTCCTCAAAGTAGATACACTGAAAACTGACTAACATTGATAAAATAGTTGGTGTATAAATAAACAAAAACCATCTTAATTCATAGCTTAGGCATGCATTGGTTGATATCTTGTGCTCAGAGTCAGGAAAGTACAGTTGCATGTGCCCTTGCACACTTGTAGGTGCACATATATTTATGTACCCCCACACACATATACCAAACACAAAAACACTAAATACTAAAGAAGTAAGCAAATTTCTTAAAAGTTTGTAGAAGAAAACCACATAATTCAGGTTAATGAAATTAATGAGGTATGACCATCTGGAAGCATAGGTTTTGTACATCCATCAGAAAACTTACTACTGTTATGGTGTCAGTACATTCCAAAGACATTTGTAGAGTCATTGTTATCCCTAGCATATCACATTGACATTGTCAATCTTAATATTCATAGATAATCTCAAAGGACTATGAATACGCCAGGCCATTTTGGAAAATAAGAAAACTAGATTACTATCACATCTACATTTTAAAACTTGTCAGTAACCCAAAACCAAAACAGTGCAGAATAGAAATAAGGGCAGGTAATCAGTGAAATGGTATAACACAGACAGCTCAGATACAAGATCTTAGATGAAGGGTTAAGGAATATTTGAAGAAGTTTCCAAGACCACATGTCACGGGGGATGGGCAATTTCTTCAACTGGGACAACTGAATGCAGACAAGCAAGAAAATTATGTTGGACCCTAACAGACACTGAATATTACTCAAGTGGGTAAAATGCCCAGAGTCAAGATTTAAAATTAAAGTGTTCATAAGAAATGCACTGCCAAAAATTCACAACCTTGCATGTGGTGATCACTTCTGTACAACATAAAAAGCACAGGCAACGTAAAAAACAGAGGAGTCTCACCATGAGCAGACTTCTTTCATGTGAGTAAAACTATCCATTCATGAGGGTTTATAACATCAGCTTGAGTGGGTTGGTAATCACTTGGGAGACAACCTCCTGGTCATGTTGTCCAGTAGTTTTTGGATTGAGATAATAGAGGTGGAAAAATAAACTGTGAATCTAGGTTGCACTATTTCATGAACTGACTTTCCAAACCAAATAAGTATAAACAAAGCAAAAATAATGACAACCTCTTCACTTCGCTAACTGGGGACAGTATGGCCAATGGGCCATTACTTCTGCCACCTTGATTTCCCCATCATGATTCTCTTTATCTTGGTCTGTGCACCATATAGCCCCTACCTTTCCTTTAAGTTGTCATTACCATGTATTTTGTCATGGCAATGACAAAACTAACTGCTATAGTACTGAGCAGAAGAAAATATTTTACAACTATAGAATTTACAGATAATCCATTAACCCCACAGTTACAACCTGTTCAACAGTTAAAACTTATTCTGCACTCCCATCAACAGATTATAAGTGTTTTCCCTTCTCAATATCTATCCAAGCATTTGTTGTCCTTTGTATTACAGATGAATACCATTCTGACTGGAGAGATTAGGTGAATACTTTTCTGACTAGGAGAGGAAGCAGTGGAAGCTACAGTCAAGATGTACTGTATGAGAGAAGAATAAATTATATATATATACACATATATACATACATACATATACATGTATATATACATATGTATATATTTCTTAAAAGATAATTTATGAATTTGTGGAGGTATGTTTCCATCTACACAAGAGCAAGTATATTCCCTATAGAGAAACTTGCATGAAATTTAGAATCTCTAGAGAACTAAAGGCAAAACATGATCCAAGTTGTAAATTAAAGCACCTCAATACCTTTATATATTCAAATGCTATTCTTCTGGAAAAAGAATAACTATATTAACCATGAAAACTGATATTTTATATATTTATGTAATAACATGTCATAAGATGATTTTCATATAAAAGCATTGACTCACTTATATTTCCACCATATGTGCTCAGATCTCTTTTTTCATAACTGCAGCCTAATGTTACAACCACTTCTTCCCCTACATTCATATTATATGTACATATAATGTTCACGAATGTCCATGAAATTTGTTAGCCACAAGGAATAAAAACTATTGTTTATCTTAATGAGAATTAATTGATTATGTTTGCATACATATATGTATCAATAAATGTAAAAGAAAAAGAGGACATTAATTTGGTTTATTTTAAGGAGTTTGTTGGTGAATATGGGATGCTTGGAATAAGGAAAAGGAATTGGGAAAATAATCATATATATTTTCTTATATTCTTTTTGTTAAAACATTTTGGAGCCTTTTTATTTAATGTTTCTATCATTTAAAGTTAACAAAATTAACAAAATAATTTTTCATTTTTCTTTTGCTTCCTTCATACCCAATGTTCTCTCTAATCTTCAGTGCTCTATTTTCTTAATTGTTTTTACACATGCACAAACACACACACACACAAACATGCCTTTCAGTTCATATAATGTTACTTTGTATGAGTTCATACCTGACCACTTGACACTGGATAAGAAATTGGAATATGTTTCTTTCCAAAAAAAAGACCATATTTTGTTGTTGTTGTTGCTTTGTTTTTCAGGACAGGGTTTCTCTGTGTAATGGCTTGGGCTGTCCTGGAAGTAGTTCTTGGATTTCCAGGACAGACTGGTTTTCAACTCAAAGAGATTCCTTCTGTCTCTGCTTCCCAAGTGCTGGGATTAAAGGGGTGCTCCACCACCACATGGCCCAAAAAGACGATTTTTAGCCATCTCAACATTTTTTAAACTATCTTTAATTCTTCTTCAGTTGAAGCCCCTTGAGATTTTCCCTTTCCATGTTAGCATGTCTTCTGGTATCAGTCTTTTTCTGAAATATAGTTTTTTTTTTTAATAGCATCTGTGATGTTTCTAGTTCCACAGCACTGGAGGTTAACTTCCTACAATTCTCCACAAATTTTAGACACAGACTACTGTCAGCCCCAAGATCTGTATGTAATTCTCACTTAATTGCAGGAAGAGAAGAGAAACCCCAAGCTCAGATTTCCCTTCAGATATCAAGATAACTGGAGAGGCAAGAGTCTATCTCAATATCTACACTATGGACTGTACATTCTCTGGAGTAAATGGCAAGGATGAGTGTAATTGTGAGTCTCTCAGGGTCATGTTCAAGGGTGTAATACATTTTTCTCAGTTCCTTTTTCANGCAGGAAGAGAAGAGAAACCCCAAGCTCAGATTTCCCTTCAGATATCAAGATAACTGGAGAGGCAAGAGTCTATCTCAATATCTACACTATGGACTGTACATTCTCTGGAGTAAATGGCAAGGATGAGTGTAATTGTGAGTCTCTCAGGGTCATGTTCAAGGGTGTAATACATTTTTCTCAGTTCCTTTTTCAATATAAATGCTCTCCTCTGAGGAAGAGCCTGGACATACTTCTGCCCTACTTATAAGCATACACATCCTGAGTTTAGAGGGCCACTTCCTCTTTTTCCCAGAAAAGATTCAAGTCTTAACAAGAAATAGTGTTTTGTAAATCAGAAATTGGTCCAGGAAAATTAAGTCTTATGAATATGAATATAAAAGACAACAAAAGTTTCTATGGATGTGGGGAAGGAGAAATCCTGATTAACGGTTGATGGGAGTGTAGATTAGCTTAGGCAATGTTGAAACTGGCCTGGGGTATTCTTATCAAACTAGAAACAGATCTACCATGTGATTGCTCATATTCTGCATTGAGGGATGTCTTTCTGTTGTGATACTTGCACATTCACATTCATTGTTCTTCCAGTCACAAAGGACAGGAATTGGAAGCAGTCTAAAGTTCAATATCTGCTTAATGGATATTGAAATTGTGCAATATACACACAACTGAATATTATGCTGGTGTAAAGAAACTGGAAATTTCATTTATCTTTAGGGTTAGATGTTATGCCTAGATCCTCAGAGTTCCCCCAAAACCAACAAGAAGACCTAGTCCTGTGTGTAAAAGCAAACAACCTTTATTCTAAAAGTTTGCAAACTGGGACGCTCCATATGTCCAACATATTGGAAGGATCAGAGAGTCCTGAGCTCAGTTAGAGTTGGGTTTTTATACTAGTAAAGGTGGGGGTGAGGGATTTCTAAGGTCCAGGACCTCTGATTGGTGGGCCTTTGTTTTGGGGTGTCTTGGTGAATATGTGCTGGCAGGTGATCCTTTTTACAATGGTTGGAACAATATGGAATTTTTTGGATGGTCTTTTCCTGGGTGGTACCTCGATAATCTCAGTTTGTGGTCCTTTCTGCAGCCAAGTATTGCCTCAGGGATAACTACTGAGAATTTGGCCTCTATAAAGCTTATCATGGCTGAGTCCTACGTTAGAAAGTAATCCAATTTTTATATAGTATTTTACTTATTTATTAATGAAAGGACATTGAATTTCCTCCCCTCTTTTTATCTGCTGTACATAAAGTGCTATGAATTATATTCACACTCAATCAAATGGTATTATATTTTAATTTTTGGAATGCTGGATATAAAACATGAAAGCTTAAATTCTCACAAATATGCTCTATCTTCAGGTTACATCTTCAGCTCTGATTTGACTGCACAGCATTCATATTCTTGTAAGCATTATGATGAGGTTCTAAATTATTAAATCCTCATCAACATTTACATTTTCTGATTTTTGTAAAAGAGTGGGAAACCAGATTTGTAGAATTAGCATCTAATGGCTATCTTTGCTTTAAAAATTCTAGTGACTAATGATGGTGAGCACTGTAAATGATCTCATTGACAATTTGCCTGTTTCTTTGTATATATATATACATAGGATACATTGGATAGGAGAAGCATGGTGTCTGCCTGACTCAGCTTTCTTTCTCCCAGAATTCTGATCTGTCTACTCCACCCACCCAAGGGCTGGCCTATCAAAAGGCCAAGGCAGATTCTTTATTAACCAATGAAAGTA
>LOJH01057740.1:0-11511 GCA_001685095.1 Ellobius talpinus | reverse complement strand
GGAACCTAGAGGCAGGAACTGATGCAGAGGCCATGGAGGGGTGCTGCTTACTGGTTTACCCATCTTGCTTTCTTATAGCACCCAGCCCAAAGGTGGCCCCACCTACCATGCACTGGGTCTTCCCAAAATCAATCATTTAGAAGACTCACTACATACATGCCTATAGGCCAAACTTACGGAGGCATTTTTCCAATTGAAAGTCTCTCTTTCCAAGCCTGGTTTGGTGGCACATGCTTTTAAACCTAGCCCTCATGAGGTAGAAGCAGATGGATCTCTGCGTTCAAGGCCAGCCTGGTCTACAGAGAGAGTTCCAGGACAGCCAGGGCTACACAGAGAAACCCTGTCTCCAAAAACAAAAAACAAAGACAAGAGAAGTTTCTCTTCCCAAATGACTGTCTACACATGTCGAGTAAAACTAACCAGCACATCCATCTACCCTGCAAGCTAAACTTGGAGCTCCAAACTGAAGGACAGCCTGAAGCACGCAAGAGGAAATGGCAGGAAAGATACTGTATCTTTCCACTGGTGCTGGGATAAGATTTTAACCAGGGACACAGGGCTCTGGCCAGGGCATGACTCCTACATGCTGTTTAACACTCCATGTGAGAAACTTTTCTTGTGTTCTTGGTGTCTCCTGAAGCCTGTATGCGCTTTGACAGTGAGCAGCAATTAAATCACCTCTGGTCCACTGGAATAGACTTCTGAGAAATACTAGATGGAGGTGGGATAAGGGACTTCATTGGTAAATAGATATGTTATCAGTGGTGGGATAAGGGACTTCATTGGTAAATAGATATGTTATCAGTGGGGTGAAGGAGAGGGAGGGAGAGAGGGATGGAGGGAGGGAGGGAGGGAAAGAGGAAGAGAGTGATGCTATGGGTACATGGATGGATGGCTATAAGTGGACAGAGAGGGATATGTGGATTTGGATCGGTGAGTGGGGGTGTGATGGATGGACTATTGGATAGATGGATATATTTTGCAGGTAGATGGATGGATGGATGGATAGACGTGGGTCACTCTAAATGCATAGGTGATTGACTTGATGTGAGTGGTTAGGTAGGTACTGGATGGATGTGGGTAGAGATGGAGAGTGGGTGGGTAGATAGATGCATGGTTGGATGGATAGATGGGTGAGGTGTTAATGTCAAAGAATGAATGGATAGATGAGCATGGATGAGTGGATAGATGGACCTAGGTAGGTAGATGGCTACACTAGCCAGTGAGCGAATGAGAATGAGTTAGTAGGAATCTCAGGATCATCCCCATACCTCTTTCCATGGCAACAAGAGGTAAACATTGACCCCAGATCCAGACCATGGCAGTACCAGCACTCAATAGCTAACTTGGGATTGCTGAGTTGGACTCTTCCCAAACCACCCTTGGCTACAAAAGCTGCAGTCGCTGATCCAGAGACCTCTTGATTTGCTTGTACCTTTTATTCTTTAGAAACCAAACACACAGAGCAGAGGTGTAGCTCACTTGGTAGAATGCTCACCTAGCACTCACGAAGCCCTGTATTCAATCCTTAGCCCTGCATAAACCACATGTGATGGCTCACACATGTAGTCCCAGAACTCCATAAGGTGGTAAGACAAGGATCAGAAGTTTAAGGTGGCTCCTGTGCACCACATAGCAGAGGGTCCCAGGGAATTCCAGAGGAGCTCTCAAGGGGCAGAGGGCAGTGGCATTCACGGAGACCCACAAACCTAGAGATACTCAACTCATTATGGAAACATGGGCATGAGAGATGAAGCTTGGGGCCTGAAGAGTTTAGGCTGCAGATGAGCCTCAGTCCTCAGGAGACCCACCAAAGCACAGACGGAGCGCCCTGCAAGGGCTGAGATGGCAGGCAGAAAGACTGGAGAAAGCCCCGCGGACCAGCCTCAAGCCTAAGCACTATCCCTTCAGAGAACAGCGCTTTTCTTTCCACTCCTACTGTGCTTGGTTACGAACTAGACTTGACCTCCAAAGAAAGCAGGGTGACTCATCCTTTTTGTTACAAATTGCTTCCCTGCCTCAGAAATCCTATTGCAAGCTCTTTGTGCACACGCCTTTGCCTTTGTAGTCTCCAGCTCTTTGAATCTCAAGACTTCTGGTTTCTTGTCATCCTGCCCTTCTCAGAGAAACAGCCAAGTGTTCCAATGGAAACGGCTCTCTGCCTACCTGGGAAGGCATGCTCTTCCGCCCACACTCACTCTTGCCTAGCGGATGCTGCTGAGCAGATGCAGGCTCTTGAAGCAGGCAGACCTGGTACTTAACATTTGAACATTAAATGGAGTATAGCTGTGTGTGGATCTGAAGCCATGTGAGAGCCCACAGAGGGCATGTTTCTGAAAACATGAACTATGGAGAGAGAATGAATGTCCTGGAGCTGGACCTGGATCAGAAGGAACAAGGCCCTGAGAAGGTAGTTTCTAAACAGACGAGCCCAGATGTGCCTTGTTAGAAGCTCTGGAGTATCAGGGTGTCCACACCTAATGTGGCTGCAGTGCCACCTGACCAGGGAGCCTGAGTAATGCCCAAATGGTAGAATCTGATTGTAGCCCTGTGAGTCATGAGGCCAGGCTGATGACGGGAGGACATGGGAGGGTAAAATGCTGTAGGAAGTAGAGATGCCCTCAAATCAGGTCCTGGCTTCAAACCCAGGGTCCAGTCTAGCTCCAGTGAGTCTCAGTGGCTCCTAGTCAGACGACACCCTGTAGCTACACTCTGGTCAAGATAGGAAAACAAAGGAATGTGGAAGAAGCCAGAAGGGACTTTGCAGGCGTGAAAGAGATTGTGGCTTAGGGTGGGTAAGATGACAGGAGCCGCCATGCTAAACTCAGCAGCAATCCTGGTTTTCATCTTTTACAAACAGGATCTCTGGGAAAAGATGTCTAGAGTTAGAGACCCCATCTGGGGATTCTAGTTCTGATGGAGCTATTAATAGCAGCGCCCCACCCTTTACACTACACTTGCTCTACACTTTACCTGCACACCCTCACACCAGGACACACCCTCACACTAGGACACACCACACACCAAGACACACCCTCACATCAGCACACACCCTCACACCAGGACACACCATCACACCAGGACACACCTCACACCAGCACACACCTCACACCAGCACACACCCTCACACCAGGGCACACCTCACACCAGCACACACCCTCATACCAGGACACACCTCATACCAGCACACACCTCACACCAGCACACACCTCATACCAGCACACACCTCACACCAACACACACCTCACACCAGTACACACCCTCACACCAGGACACACCTCACACCAGCACACACCTCACACCAGCACACACCTCACACCAGCACACACCCACACACCAGCACACACCTCACACCAGCACACACCCTCACACCAGGACACACCCACACACCAGCACACACCCTCACACCAGCACACACCCTCACACCAGCACACATCCTCACACCAGCACACACCCTCACACCAGCACACACCCTTATACCAACACACACTCCATGTTGCTACACATTACATGTAACATAGAATACCATAACATGTAACATATAATATGCATACTTCACAGCACAGCACACACAACAAATGCCATACAATACCTAACCCCATATAGCACATCACAAAGAATAGCATGCATAGAATATATTTCATATACCCTATACCTTCATGCCATTCATACTACACATCATAGGACACAGAGCACATGGTACAATGTACCATCCATACACATGTCACACACCATCACCCATCATATACATACATCACACACACAGCCTGTTGCATATACATACTATATACCACAATACACGCATGCTAACCACTTGTATATACCACTCCTCCCAGCCACTGCATATACCATACACACATACCATATGCCATCAAAACACGATATACCACATACATGGCAGGTCTCAGTCCATATGAGCAGTACACACATATGAGCCATCCATATACAGCATAAGGAGCTTGGGAATTTTGCTTCCCATGTCAAGGGACTCCTGTGTCCATCTTCCTGCTCCCCAGCCTCTCAGAAAGATCTCATGGCTCACTAGTGTGGCTTACTGCATGACTTGATCACCTTGCTGTCTTCAAGAAACCTAGTTCCTGAGAAACTCTTGGGGTTGCAGGTCCTTAAGTGACAATTGTGGGAGACAAATTATGCCAAAATTCACTCCATCTGGTGTCCTACTGGCAGCAGGCCACACAGAAGATTTATCAGTCAACTGATAGTGTCCCAGTGCTGGAGGCAGGCAGAGATGAGCCTGTTGCACAGACTCCCTGACGGTGTCACTCTCAGTGAACTGTGAAGGAAGGGTCGGCAGTGTTCCAGAGGGAGACAGGAGCCACCAGCAGTTGCTATGCGTGCAGATCCAGGGACAGGTCCTGGGTCCACAGCATCTGAGCAATGCCACCTCTCCTCCTGGGGCCTCAGGGCACACAGCTGTGAAATGGGAACAGCAGCCCCACCTGCTGGGAGCCATGAGGATGCAGCCTGAGGAGCATGTGCGCGACAGCTTCAACAGGAAGCAAAGTCCACTTGGAGAGATATGACCACGTCTGGTGACTAATCCAGGCATGTGGGGGCTTCCGTTGCCAATGTCCGTCCTTGAGGATGGTGTTTAGTCCCAGAAAGTCAGTCCTGTTGACAATCACCAAATCACACTTTATCAACCTTGTGTCTATAACGGATGTTCAAAAGAAACCAGCTTCAAACAAGGGGTAGGTCGTTTTGGTTGGTTTCAGTCTGTGATCAGTGGGACTTTTGCTTCTGGGCTGTGGTGAGGCCATGTATCATGGTGGATGCGTGTGGCAGAGAAAGCCAGTCACCACGGTGCCAGGAAGCCAAAGAGGAGGAGACTGGAGTCCTGGGGGAGGAACACTCAGTGACTCTAAGACCGCCTACTCTGCCCCTCCTTTTAAAGACTCTGCCACCTCCTAATGGCATCCATCTCTAAGACATTTTGACCCTTAGAGGATATTTAATACTCAAATCAGTGGTTAAAATGGAGTTTGTTTGGGTGGTTTCCTTCATGTACCATGAAATCTGACCATTTTGCCATCTGGAGCCTTTCAACCATCTTTAACACATGGGTTAGTAGGATGATGTGCATTCCCACGGCAGCGACCCAGCCGTATACTTGTCACCTTGCAAAACTGAACCACTAGCTACGTTAGTACCAGCCTCCCAGGCCCTTCCCTGAGCTCCTGGCAACAGCCCCTCAGCCCTCCATCTCTGAGTTGATACTTCTTGAGATCAGGCCATTTGCATCTGGTTTATTTCTCTTAGCACAGTGTCCTCAGCTTCACCCCTGTAAGAGCAGACGCCAGAATGCCTTTCCTCTTTAAGACTCAGCAGTATTCCATAGTATGTGTAGACCACAGTTGTGTTTCCATTCATCCGTCCCTCGCTTCCACAGCTTAGTTGCCGTGAACATGAGTGCTCTACGGTTTTCTTGAGTCCCTGTGGTCATTATTTGTACCTTACTGTGTGACAGTTTCTCTGCATTAAGTGTTGCAGGGGCTCCCAGTGTTCTGTAGTGTCTGCATCATCTTACATTCCTACCTGCAGCTTACAAGGGTTCTGGGCACTCCGCGTTCTTACAAGCATTTGTTATTTCTTTTGTTGTAAAATAGTAGCATCGTAATGGGTGTGAGGTGATGTATGCTGGATATTTAGTTTTAATTTTATATATGTGTGGGTGTGTGGGTATGATGTGTGTAAGTATAGCCCACACATGCCATGACACACGTGTGGAGGTCAGAGGGCAGGTTTGTGGAGTCATCTCTTGCCTTCAACACTGTGGCTTCCAGGACTTGAACTTGGGTCTTCAGGTTTGGCAGCAAGCACCTTTACCCACTGAGCCATCTCACCAGCCCTTAATCCCATTTTTTTCTAACTGTATATTGTTTGTAGCACAAGACATCATATATTGATTCCACTGCATTCATGCTCCAGCACCAAAAGACAGAGCATCAATTGGCCCAGCTACAATAGGCCCATGACTACACCCTACAGTACTCGGGGGGCTTAAAACCCAAGTAAGGGTGGGGAGCTCTGGGATGAAGTCAGGATGCTTGCAGCAGCCTCAGGCCTGGCTTCAGCAGCTGTGCAGCAAGAACAGCTTATTTCTACCCTTCCCCTGGAGATGGGGGAGGGGAGCTGAGGCATGCCTTCTAAGCAGGCATACCCCCAGTGGCAGAATAGAAGCCCCATAGAGAAGATGCCTTCTGCAGCTGGAACACAGGCAAAACCTCTGAGTTTGTCAGGATGAACAAAGTCAAGAGAAAAAAGGGAAGGGCAACCAACCGCTTCTTAGTAACGAACGTAGGCGATTTCAGAGCTCAAGTTCAGAGAAACAAATTGAATTACGGAGGAGGCAGCTCTGCCATTTGCAACACTGGATTGTTTGAAATCCTCTTAGAGGAAAATTAAAATATTTCACAGAGGGTAATAAAATGCCGGGTGCTTGGCAGGCCTGACTGTTCAGCTCTCTGGGGCAAGTAAGTAATTAGGTATTTTTATTTAAGGCCTCTATGTCATCATTTTCTTTCATTAGCAGAGGGGTGGAGTGCTGTTGTGGAAAACACATAAAACTGAAATCACCAGAAAGTTAGTTATAAAATCAGTTTTTAAAGTACAACATAACAAAGCATTTAGTGAGCCAAAGGGTTTTAGAATTTATTTTCTCAAAAAAAATTTTTTTTGATGGGGAATTGTCACTGCTTCAGTGTGACCTGGTGTGGGGTGCCATCCAAGGCACTTAATGCTGAGTCTCAGGTTAGCCAGGCTGAGGGAGCCAAGAGATGTTCTGAGCCTCGTGCCTGTCTTAGGCACGAGATCACCCGCTAAGGAACGTTCCACTCAGTCCCACTTCGCCATCCCTCACCACGTTCTGCTGATGTGGAAGTGGTTGATGTTTTTTCCTCTGTTCCAGTCCCTACATTCCACAGATGAGGAAACTGTGGGCGTATTTGAAATCTTCTTTCCTTCCTGGCATCCATGGGTCTTGGGGTCACTGCCTATCAATGTCTATATCCCGACATGCTCTAGTCTGCTCCCCAGGCCTGAGCCAGGGCTTCAAGAATAGAGAGTAAGCCAGAAGCATGCCCCATCAATGATGAAGGGCTCACCCCTGCCCTGAGCCACTGGTACAGGCTGATACCTTGTTTTGTAATTAAGTTTTATTATGTTTTATTTCTGTGCATGTGTGGGTGGCTTGTATACATGTCTGTGTGCGTGTCTATGTACACCACCGTATGTACATAGGGAGGGTATCGGCTCCCCAGAGCCGGTGTTATAGGCATTTGTAGCTACCCAGGATGGGCTCTGGGATCCAAGCTCCAGCCTCATGATTGAATTGCAAGCACTTGTAACTGCTGAGCTCATCTCCCCAGCCCCGAAGCTGGCGTCCTGAATCAGCCTCTTTGCCCCAGATGCTTTCTTGGGCAATATCACAGAGGGTGAGGATGGAGATTCAGATAGCCCCTTTTGCAAGGCTCATCTGAGACCCAGGCCAAGTCACTTCTGAGGTGGAGGGAGCACAGATGTGAGCATTGCTATTTGTTCCTCTTCAAAACCTCTCCAGGTCTATGGTTATCTCCAGCAACCATTTACTGTTCGGAGAACACGCCACCTAAGTAGCTACACCATAATTTTCAGAGAGATGAGTGGATGTGTGTCTGGGGGTGGGGGTGAGGGAGGGAGTGTGAGCACTTGCAGAGCTGCGTTCCCAGCAGTAACTTGTGCACTTGTCCCAAGCCTACCCTGCTGCTTGTGCACAGCATCTTGTACGGACCTACAGTCCTACATCTTTCCCAGCCAACTGGTCCATCTTGAGCCATCAGCAAACAGTAGGTAAGCACCTACTGTGTGCTGGGTTCATGTTTGGCCTGGGAACTTGGAGGGAATTAGAAAGCAAGAGATGGACCCACACAGGAGATATTTGAGCATGTCCTTAAGGAAGAGAAGGACCTTGCCCACCAGCAAAGGGAAAGGGATTCTGCAGGAACAGCCCATATTTTTCTAAGCCTCTAGGACAAGAGATGCTGCCAGAGGACCAGCAGATGCTAAAGGGTGTGTCAAAGAGCAGGTGGAGAGAAGAGAAAGAGAAAAGAACCAGGAGGAAGGATGAGTCGATTGTGCTTTTTTTTGTAGAGTGGCATTTGCAGAGTTTAGAAGGAACACACTGGAGTGGTGAGCACAAGCCAGCTTCACAAATGGACTGTGGAGTGCCTGAGTGACAGCAGGGGTCAGCCTCCTGATAGGAAGCTTTCAACAGGCAAGATAGAGCTACATGCCCACACAGACATTGGGTAGACCTCTTGGAAAGGTCACTGTGTGTGTGTGAGTGTGAGCAGGGGTGTGGTTGTGAGTGTGAGTGTGTTTATGTATCAGCTAGAGGTCAATATGAGATATCTTCCTCAATCACTCTCCAAATTATTTTTTTTTATTTATTGAGACTGGCTGTCCTGGAATTTACAGAAATAAACCTGCTTCTGCTTCCTGAATTATTTTTTTTAATTTATTGAGACTGGCTGTCCTGGAATTTACAGAAATAAACCTGCTTCTGCTTCCTGAATTCTGGGATTAAAGGTGTGCACCACCATCCCTGGCTCCACCTTATTTTTTGAGCCAGAGTCTCTCACAGAAGCTGAGTTCACCAATTTTGCTTTACTATTGGGCCAGCAAGCGCCAGAGATCCTGCCATCTCTGCCTCCCCAGCAATGGGATTACAAACACACGCAGCCACTCCCAAGTTTTCATGTGGGTATTCAGGGCCTCATGCTTGTGTAGCAGGCACTATATGGCTAAGCCATCTCTCCAGCCCCATTTGGCCAATTTTTTTTAATGTGACAGAAATAGCTATTCTGTATGTTCTAACCTAAGTCAAAACCCAGGATGATGATCCACACACACTGTTGACATGCAACTAAAAGGCATGAGATACACAGGATACCTGGTTTCAAGGGGCTTATGCTGAATGAAAAAGCCAGTCTCCATCAATGACATCCTGTAAGATTTCAGGTATGTACCATGCTTGACGTGACTGACATGGGCTGGGGATGTAGCTCAATGGAAAAGCACTTGGTAAATCTCTTGCTTAGCATCTCCAAGGATCTGAGTTTGATCTCCAGTGTGCACTGAAATGAAAGGAGACATGAGACAAGCAGAGGGGCCGAAACTGGTGACCAGAGACAGGGAGAGAGCAGGCTGCGGCCATCAGGGAATGAAACAGGGATGCATGATAAACTGTCCTGTTTAGACATCGTGGTGCTTCCAGGAATCAATGATAAAGAACCAGATATGTGTGGATGCATGTGGGGGCTGAATGAGGTTGCTTTGACTGTGTCTGCATCCCTGCCTTGTTGTGATATTGTTGCCATGGTGATGTGGGAGGGTAACACTGGCCGGGAGCTGGGAGGAGAGTGTCAAGGACCTCCTGAGTTAGTTTTCATCAACAGTTATCTTAAAATGTCAGAACACACACCCAAGGATGATTAAAAACAAATTGAAGACTGAGAGCACTTCCGGATCAGACAGTGGGTTCTGCAGGTGAGAAGAAATATACAGAGGGGTTCAACTTCAACCCACATGTTTAATTTTCAAAAACAAAAATCTAGCCAGACATGGTGGCACACGCTTATAATCCCAGCCCTTGGAGGCTAGAGGCAAGAAGATCAGGAGTTTTGGAACATGTTTGGCTGTGTAGCCAATTCAAATTCAGCCTGAGCTACATGAGACAGACCCTGTCTTGACACAAGCAAACATGGAAAGAACCTGAAGCAGTTATGTGGTTGTTTGTTTCTTTATCGTTATCTTTTATGTTGGAAATTATGTTGTTATTTGGTTTTTGTTACTGTGGCACAAGCTAGAATCATCTAGGTAGAGGAACCTCAACTGAGAAAAATGCCTCCATGAGATCGGCCTGTAGACAGTATTTCAGGGCATATTCTTGACTAGTGACTAATGTGACAGAGCCCAAGCCACTGTGGGAGGCATCATCCCTAGGCAGATGGTCTTGAGTTGTGTAATAAAGCAGGTTGAACAAGCCATGAGGTGCAAGCCAGTAAACAATGTCCCTCCATGGCTCCTGCTTCAGTTCCTGCCTTCAGTTCCTGCCCTGACTTCCCTTAATGAAGGACTGTGGGACCATGATGAGGACATGGGAGCTGAAATACACCATTTCCTCCCCAAGCTGCTTTCAGTCATAGCGGTTATCACAATAAAAAACAAACCAGCACAGAAATAATTCATAATTTTTAAATAAGCAAATTCTGCTTAATGACCTGCCCTGGAATCAGGACTAGCCTAGAGTGCCTAGGAGACCTACAGTGTCTCAGAGACCTAGAGTGTCTCAGAGGCCCACATCTTAGCCACCAGTGGCCCTGACTCCTGGAGGATCAGCCACACAGCAGCATCAAGGTCAAAATGATAGCCAGTGCCAGGATTCCTCTGTGGCAAGTCCTGCCCTGCACAAGCCGCACCACTTCTCTCCACAGCCCCCAGAAAAGGAGGGCGCCCTGCCCCGGCAGGTGGGCAACAAGACTGAGTGTGGCCTGCTGGGCTTCGTGCTGGACTTGAAGCAGGACTACGAGCCGGTGCGCAGCCAGATGCCAGAAGAGAAGCTGTATAAGGTGTACACCTTCAACTCTGTGCGCAAGTCCATGAGCACCGTCATCAAGATGCCTGACGAGAGCTTCCGCATGTACAGCAAGGGTGCCTCCGAGATCGTGCTCAAAAAGTAAGCCACCCAGCACAGCTGGGGATGTCTGGGTCACACATCCCTATGTAAGCCGAACCTAAGCAAGTTAGTTTCCCTCTGCACCTCAGTTTCCCCACCTGTCCTTCAGTCAAGCCCAGAGATTCTCAACCCTGACTTGTAAGTGTATTAGAATCACCATAGTGAAAGACAAGGAAAGAAGTAGGCATGGTGACGCACACCTTTAATCCCTGCACTCAGGAGTCAGGCAGGAGAGTCTCTGAGTTCAAGGCCAGCCTGGTCTACACTGAGACCCTCTCTCAAAGAAAAAACAAAAAGAATGGAAGGGAAGAAAGGAAGGGAGGGAAGAAAGACAATCCATTGATTCCTGTCTTACCCCAGACAACTCTGACTAGTGCTGACTGAGATTTCTGTCCCACCTGGTCCTGTACTCATTCAATCCCAAAGAAACACACAGAGGTCTATGTTAATTATAAATTGATTGGCCTATTAGCTCAGGCTTCTTGTTAACTCTTATAACATATTAGCCCATAATTTTTGTCTGTGTTAGTTTGGTACCTTTTTCAGCAAGGCAGTCACATCTTGCTTGCTCCGAGACTGGCTTCCTCTGTGTCTGGGTGACGACTGTAGACTGAGCTTTCCTATTCCCAGAATTCTTCTGTTCTCATTGCCCACCTCTACTTCCTGCCTGGTCATCCTGCCTATACTTCCTGCCTGGCTATTAGCCAATCAACATTTTATTAAAATACAATTGTCAGGGTAAAGACCATTGTCCCACAGCACTTCCCCCTTTTTTT
>LOJH01057738.1:0-10773 GCA_001685095.1 Ellobius talpinus | reverse complement strand
TATATATATATATATATATATATATATATACATACATACATACATACATACATATAGAAAGTATATTCTATACAGACACATAGAAAGTATTCAGAAGAAAACAATTGATAATTCCACTATTACAAAAGAAAATGAGATGAAATGAAGTGTACTGGTCAACATCATAAAGTGCTTAAAATCACACTGTGTCCTGGCAGCTTATTTTAAAGAAACACCTTACTCAAAGGAGTAATATGACTTTCTAAAACTCAACACGGTCTGTTTGTATGTAGAAGTGGAGATGATGCAAATGTGGGGTTCTTCTTCAGAGAAACCAGCTTGGAGGGTCAGAAAGAATCATGCCCCAAGCACTTCATTCAAAGAGCAGTATGTTTGTTTTATTCAGAACTGTTTTAAATGATTTTAAAATTCTTTATTTGTTCTTGGAGGTAAGGAAAATAAAGACTTACTAGAATATCTAAGACAGGGTCAGGATGTGCCCCAGTCCTCAAGGGCTTGTTTAGTAGATACCAGGCCTTGTGTTCAATGGCCCCACCCTCTCCACACTGAAAAAAAAACCCAGTAAGTTCAAAGTTGCCTTCTCCCTTTAAAAATCAAGTCACTGAAGTCAGATAAAATATCTGCTTTTTGTAGACCAAGTGTTTCCAGTCCTAATCTTGAAGGAATAAATCCCCTCACTCACTGTTCTTAACTCAGGGAATATTCTACTAGGTGCATTTCCCTGCTTGGGGAAAATTGCTCTCATGGGGAGCCTTGAAACCCTCCTTCTGTTATTCTAATGTCTTGTTTTCTATTACTCAACATCTTACTAACAGTGCCCACCTTCAATAAGCTAATGTCTGTACTTACTGCATTTGACTCCAAAGGACACTGCCAGCAGCATGCCAATTGTATCTGGATCATTTAAGGTACCCCCTTTTCTCTGACAAACCATTCAGAGAGTCACAACTTCAAATCGTTTCTTTACCCTCATTCTCGGGTCCAGATGGGGATGCAGTAACTAGACCACAGTGTTAGACTATGGTCTAGAAAACACACCTCCTTTGAATAAGTCATTTGTAGCCCACATAACCAACTCTCTGCTGGAGTCCTAACCCCCAACCCCTGGCCCCCAAGTCCAGAGTAGGATGGAGAATGCAAGGCACTGATGGATACACTCATGCAGGTTTGAAAATTCTGAGACTGGTCCCTGGCCTTGGAGTCATGCCCCAGTTCTCAGTTATGGTGGGTTCTCCCTTTCCTAAGAAACAGACTGTTTGCAGCTGTGCATTAACCACCTTGAGCTTTTGCTCTGCAGGATTCCCAAAGCACAGCCTCAACCTTCATTCTGTTTTAGCATCCCCTCATGTGAGTAGAAACTAGCAAGTGGTATTTTGAATACATTTCTCTTTAGAATTTTGAGTCAACTGTGGATTTTATTGGGATTTGAGTCATTCTAATAGGCACTTTCATAATTTATTTTAAAACAATCTTCTATTATTTTACACACCAATCCCAGTTCCCACTCCCTCCTGCCGTCCTGCTACCCCCACCTTCCTCCATCCCACTCCCAACCACTCCTCAGAGGGTGAGGCCTCCCATGGGGAGTCAATAAAGTCCCTCACATCACTTAAGGCAGGGCCAAGGCCCTCCCCCATCTACCTAGGCTAAGCAAAGTATCCCTCCATAGGGACCATGCTCCAAAGAACCAGTTCATGCTCTTGGGATAAATAATTTTTCCACTCCCAGTGGTCCCACTAACTGCCCAAACCACACAACTGTCACCCACATTCAGAGGGCCTAGTTCAGTCCCATACAGATTCCCCAGTTGTCAGTCTGGAGTCAGTGAGCTCCCACTAGCTCAGGTCAGCTGTTTCAAGGGAATCCCCATCATGGTCTTGACCCCTTTGCTCATATTATCACTCCTCTGTCTCTATGACTGGACTTCAGGAGTTCAGCCCAGAGCTTAGATGTGGATCTCTGCATCTGCTTCCATCAGTTACTAGGTAGTCATCAATCTGATTACAGGAGAAGGCCAGTTCAGACACCCTCTCACCTATTGCTTAGATTATTAGCTGGGGTCATCCTTGTGGATTCCTGGAGTTTCCCTAGTGCCAGGTTTCTGGCTAACCCCATAATGGCTCCCTCAATCAAGATATCTCTTCCATGCTCTCTCTCTCTATCCTTTGACAAACTTGACTTTTCTGAAATTTTAAACATGATTTTATATCTTTTAAATTATGTGTATTTGTGTTTATATTTGCATGGTATGTGTGTGTGAGTGTGTGTGTGTGCACACGAGTGCGCGCGCACGCGTGTGCATAAGTGAATCTAACACCTTTGGAATTCAGAAGAGGGCGTCACATCCCCAGAGCTGAAGTCATAGGTGATTGTGATATACTTGTATACTAGCTAATACTAAGTCTGCTGCAGGCGCAGAATACACTCTCCATGGCTCGGCCATTTCTCCAGCCTCACAAATCTTTTGGATTAGCTCTTCATCGTGGACTGCAAATGAAGCTGTATTCAAATAAACTTTAAAAACCAACGAGGAAATGTGAAGCTTTATGAAGGCATAGCAAAGGGCCTTGCATTTGTGGTCTCAGTTTACTCTTTAGACCTTGGGTTCTCCATGGTACCTTTTTTGTTTGGTCTTATCTTAGAAGGCATTTATGTTAGCATTATTTGGTAATTTGGCATGTGGAAACTCTACACATTAGAAATACATATGTTTACCCAGCACATCCTGGTTCTTTCATATTTGACAGCCTTTTCTGTAGCTCCTTTCTCAGTTTTTCTTTTGGCTGCGATGCAACAATAATTCTTTTCTGGCCAATCTCTTTGAAAGACGTGAATCTTTCAGTAAACATTTTACCTCCACAACCCATTCTTCTTTCATTTCTAGTGTATATTGCTTCATGTTTTCAAATTCTCTTAGGAATCTCCATTATTAGAAGTTTTGAGCTGAATTCACAAGTGTGTGAATATCTAATTACATGAACAGTTATGTAAGAATAATTCCAGGAGGATCACTTAGCTCACTGATAATAACTTTCCCAAGAAGATGGTTTCAATCCCTAGCCACATACACAGAAATGCACAAAAACAAATAAGATAATTAAAATTCAGATTTATTATGATTGATAATGATATTTTTTAATTTAATTTTTTTATTTTTATGTTTATGAGTGTTTGCCTGCATGTACCATATGTATGCATATGTATGCCTGGTCCCCACAGAATTCATAAGAAAGCATTGGATCCCCTGCAACTGGAGTAAGGGATGGTTGTGACTCACCTTATGGGTCCTGGGGACTAAACCCAGTCTTTTGCAAGAGCAGCAAGTGATCTTAATCTCTGAGCCATCCCTGATAATAAATATTTGAAACGAGAGTTTAAAAATGCTCTTTGAATAATTTACTCAAAAGTAAACTTATCAAATTTGTGATGAATATTTGAATATTTCTCTCTAAATATATTGTTTCAATTTGCTTTAGACACAGGCAAGTACTCAAGAAACTTTGGACGAATTACGTGAGAACAACATTCCCCCGATGAATCAGACAGGAATCAGAATCCAGAGTCTGCGGTCTGAATCCTCCAAAATGAAAACTGGAAAAGATTCAAATACAAGTGCCCAGAAAAGTTATGAGCAACAATGTATAGAAGAATTAAGGATTAGCAATGCATTTTTACACAAGTGAGTAAAACCAAGGAACTGCAGAAAATAGAGTAACCCCAGCTTTCCTATAGGACAGAACTTACAGTGAAATAGGCATGAGATTAGCGGGTGCAAAAGCGAGCTAGCCAAAATAGATTTGGAGAATAATCTCAGATAGTACAAGACTGACTGGCTTTCAAAACGGTGTTCCAGTGTAGACTATATTACATCCCCCCGCCTTTTGATTAGACATGTGATTTTCTTCATTAATATT
This sequence comes from Ellobius talpinus, assembly GCA_001685095.1. Lineage (NCBI taxonomy): Eukaryota > Metazoa > Chordata > Mammalia > Rodentia > Cricetidae > Ellobius > Ellobius talpinus. Next base: position 6,859 of record LOJH01057738.1, on the reverse strand, counting down.
CTCACGTGGTTGATTGCGATATGTTTGCTTGTCAGCTAGCCAATAAACAGAAATAGTAAAAGTCTGGGTGCTGTTTGGAAGACTTTAAGGAAACCCTAGGGCTAGCTACTTTCCTTGTACACGGTCCGGAGCTTCCTAAACTAGCTTTCCTCAACTGCTCCCTTTGGTGCTACCACAAATTATTACCCATCGTCCAGTGCTTCATTTCACCCATATTCTGTACAAAGTGTTAAAACCAGAAGCTTGGAAATGTCCTTGAGGAGATTTTCTTTTAACCCCCTAAACTTGTTTAATAAATGCAAGTATCCATGAAAATCTTTGCCATCTTACTCAGAAACAGTTAAGGAGTACAATATAATATTTAATAAGTGAATATTACTAAACTTGCTAGTATGACCATATAGTTACCATATCCATAATCTTATGTCACTGCCTTTTGAATTAAAATATCTCTGCTCCAGCCTTAAGGATCATAGGTGTGGGGTCCTCCCAGAGGGCAGCATTTTTACCTGTGAAATCATAAGTCTTTGATAGCCTTGTCTTTACTTCTGATAATGTTTGGGGGTATTTGTTACCTCAGAATTTTCCTAAATTTATAAGTAATCATTTGGAATGATTTGAAACCTGTAGGCATGCTTCTACATACCTTTCAGTGTTAAGATTCTGTTTAATGGGGGAAATTCTGTGCATTCTTACAGTGCTTTTAAAATACAAGGAGACATTTATGGATAGATGAGATCCATATTATAATGTACACCCTTTCAGTCTTTACAGGAACAGGAGACTAGATAAATCCCACACACAAGTTCACATCACAGGGGAGCAGGACACATCTCTGCACACATCAGAAACAAAGTTTTCTCTCGAGAACCCTTGTGTGGCAAGCAGTTGCCCTCGCAGACACTTCTTCCCATGTGGAAACACGGTTCTCCCAGGAAACCCACGGTCTTCTAATGACTGCATGCGAAGCTACCCAGTGACGGTATTGTAATTTCCTCTGTTTTCAGACTTGTAATAGAAACCTCCCCCCCCAATTTCGTGTATCACCAAATTGCTTACAATATATATTAATTACAATAGAAAGCAAAACATGCATTTTTCTAAAGTGTGAAGAGTCTGTCTTTCCCCATTAGAGTAAATAACTGTGATGCAATAGCAAGGCTTTAAACACTGTTTAAAGTTATACTCACATAGTTTCACAGTGATTGCAACTGTGGGCAGACTTTGTGGCACTGGCGGACGTTTCTGGAGGATTACAGCTTGGTTGGCCTTTACAGTGCTCGAGTATTTCGCCGCAGATTCCTGGATCTGCACACTTATTATGAGTGTGTCACTGGCATACAAGCACTTCACCACATATGGGTGTGAATAATCTAAAGTAACCAGAAGTAATGCATGAACTAGATGAAACAAAAACAAAAGCAACTCTTAGAACTAGGTTTTTCCGTTTTCTTAAACAAGAAGATATCCTTAATTGTGATTTACCTTGAAGCATATTTGTATCAATTTTAAAACATATGTTTATTGATCCACTGTTCACGTTAGCAAGGAAAGGTCATGCCTGCCTCTGTATTTCACCCCCATTAGAACGACCGGTGACAAAGATGGCAGTGGTACCAATAGCCTTTAAATAAAAACAATTGTCATTAAGAACTCTTCGTAGTCTCTGTGTCCAGTGATTATGTAAAAGTGGACACTGCTTCACCTCTGCCCTACTCACCAGCTGTATGATTGTGCTCACAGCCAGTGTCCATGTCTGTGAATCGAAGAACAGCTCTCATGTGGTAGAATAGGCAAAAGAAAAGTTCAATTATACTTGTCCCAGTATGTAATATATGCCTAAGTTTGACCAAGAGAAATTGCATAAATAGAATACCCATTTTAATGAAATACAAACCAACTGCGGGTAGTTTTCATTGGGTGCCACTGTTATTCGAACACTGTTTCAGCTGGTGCACACCAGTTCATAGCTTTGGTGGTGTTTTCAGCATCTTCATGCACAGGGAAGACCTTTAAGTCCACGTCTAAGGGCACCTAACACTTTTTATGTGCTTCAGATAAACAAATTTCATGTTTCTCAGACAACATTACAGTTAAACACCTAAAAGAAAAAAAAATACAATGGTTAGTAAAATACACAACTTATAAGACCTTAAATAATTGATTTGAAATTATTTTGTTAGGTATCACATATTAAATGCTTTAGTAAACTAAAAATATTTTATTTTATATGTACGAGTGCATCACCTGCATGTATGCATTCATACCACACAATGTATGTCTGGTGGCCCTGGACACCAGAGGAAGGTGAGTTTCCTGGAACTGGAGTCGGGAATGCTTGTGGGCTACCACGTGGGTGCAGAGAATTGGAATTGGGTCCTCCGCAAAAACAAGTGGTCTAAACTACTGAACCATCTCTTTATCCACATACTTCTTTATTAAGAGTAGCCTAAACATAAAAAAGTCCTTGGTATTAATTAGAAAATGCAAGGAACATTGTTTTCCAAGAATGACAGCTGGGTGTGTAAATGGTGACATGGTACTAGGAAGGTTTGGGGTGCTACTTCTCCTGAAAGTGATTTTTGGGATAGAAGACTAACTATTGTTAAGTAGTTTGTTTTTAGATAAATTGATGATTAGTTTACCGTAAACTCTACCTGATAGGTATGATTATCTGGTTTTCTTACAGAGTATTAGCTAATCCAATCATACTGCATTTCATGAGAGATTAAAAGCAATTATTTTATCCACACAGGAAGTCACTGTGTAGTGACTATAATAGTCACCGGAGTCCTTTTGAAGTGCTATTACATAACACCATTTATCAGTTCTTTGAGTTAGATCACCTTCTGTAACTGCTAGTAATTTGGATATTTCTATCAAGAAAACAATAGCTCAAGATATAACAGTATGTTCTATAAAATGATAGGAAATAGTAGGTATTGAGGTAAAGGGTGTGATTTTGGGATAAGAGATAGATATCATTGAGTGTGCATCAGAACAGATCAACAGAAAAAGCCATCTACACGATCTTATATGGAAAAGAAGGCTATTCAAAAAGTCAACAATTGACAATCTGCTTACCAGAAAGAAAAGAAGACCTAGCCAACACTCCAATGCTGAGTTTCTACCTCCATCCCTAGAAAGCCACTACGTTCAGAGTTACACCAGCGAGAATCAGCACAAAAGGATGAGCTTGAAGAGGATGAATCTGGGAGAAGCAAACATATATAAATGACAGTGCAGGTTGCAAATGTGTGTTAGGGAATCTGTGCAAAGCTTCAAGAATTAAGGAACTCACAGAATTTAAGAAGAGAAATAGAGAAGAACCTAGCTAGGCGTTAAGGGCTGCTTTATGTAGGAATGAGGTGAGGGGTATTGGGGAGATGCCTCAGTAGATACAGTTCTTATCTCTGCTGTAGTAGTGTGTAGTACCAGTGCTGGGAGCAGAGATAGGTGGATCCCCATAGGTTGCTGGCAGTCAGTCTGGCAATTACTGAGATGCAGGTTCAGTGAGAGACCATGCCTCAAAAAATAAGGTGGAAAGGTGAATGGGGAACACACTGGACACCAATCTTCAGCCCCCCCCACTGAAGAGTCAGGTTGATGTGGTAAAGCAAAAGTTATTTATGGCAAAAAGAAATAAAAAGAAAAAGAAAAGTAAAGGAAACAGAAGAACTTGAAGTGTCCTTCACTCTCAAAATCTTTCATTGCAGTTGTTATGATTGAGGGTCTGATGTTAGTGTAAAAGCTGGTATCATTAGGTAATGAAAAATGGGTATGTTGTTGACATTTTAACATCCTAACAAACATTAGCTGAGTGGGATGTGAGTGAGAGGGGATGATGAGACCATGCGAATCAGACACTGTTATGCTTTCATGCGCTATAGAGAGGATGAGGCTTGCGGCAAAACTTACTAGCCACAGGTGAAAACTACCACTCCCAGAGAATGCTTATAGAGAATGAGTGTGCTTATCTCATTCAAAAGCCACACGAGGATAAAAAGATACATTGAGAATAAAACAATGGTTTTAAAAAAATAACTTAGTAAATTATGACTTAAATAAACCTGGACTACCTGCAACTATTAAAATGCTTCTATGGTATGTTTTTACTAGGGTATAAATGCAACCATACTTTAATTTTAACAATCCTTATTCTTGAAGTCTTGCATTTTATCCAATACATTTTAGCAACTGAAAGAACAGGAAAAATGAAAAATATAAATGATTCTGAGTATATAAATTTTATTATAGAAAACCATCACACATTGAAATTAACTTTGAATTAATCTTTGCATCTCACTGAAGCAAATATATTTTTTACGCATGTATCCACCATCCAAATCAAAAAAATCATGGTAATAGTTAACTCTTAGAAAAGTCATTAAAGAGGTTATAAAGCTAATTGTTTTTCTTGTTTCAAATATATCATGGATTTTTCATGTTTTCTTAATTTTTTCAGTGCTGGATTAAGTGCATAAAAACCTACTCGACAGCGAAAGGGTAAAATCCAGTGTGAAGGCCCCGAGTTGCAGAATGGCTGTTCTAATTGTATTTCCTGCAATGTGCACACTTTGGGCCTAGCTAATTTCTCTGTGTTTGTTTTTCTTGCAAATTCTTTGTAATAAAGTTTTAATTAAACTAAGTAGGGGGCCAGAGAGAGAGCTAGTAGTTAAGAGAACTGACCTTCCCAAGGACTCCTTTTGATAAATCCAGTCTCTGTGCATCTAGTACCCTCTTGTGGCCTTCATGAGAACTGCACATACAGTGCATAGACAAACATGCTTTCAAAACATCCATACACATAATAAACACATTTGAAAAATAGCTCTGTTGATAAATAAGAAAAAATCACTTATTTTACATTTTCGTTGGTTGTGTTAGGTTTATCACACTTATTGAATTTTTCTGCGCACATTCATCATAGTTTCTTTCTTTGATTGTTTGGTTGTTTTTGAGACAGGGTTCTCTGTACCTTTGGAGCCTGTCCTGTAACTCCCACCGTAGAGCAGGCTGGCGTTGAAGTCACAGAGATCCACCTGCCTTTGCCTCCCTAGTGCTGGGGTTAAAGGCGTGAGCCATCACCACCCAGCTTCATCATAGTTTTAGGAAAGAAGAATAAGTCTCCAGGGTTTTAAAGTTATTTTGTGTGATTTCTTGAAGATGGAAGACGAGGAAAAATCGATCAAAGTACTTACCGAATTAAACCAATCTTTAGAATATAATTTGTATCAGCAGCAGCAGAAAAATGATGAACTACAAAAGGCGATAACCAGGTAATATTTTCGTATTTCAAATATTGTCAACTGCTCCTATTAGCTATGTGTGAAACAAAATCTAAATATAAATTCATTTTATTTATGTTTTTTCAGAAGAACTGTTTCTAAGTCTACAAGATGGCTCAATGCTTAGAGGGGCTTTACTGCCAGGCACAACAAACGGAGTCACATCTTGAGACACACACACACACACACACACACACACACACACACGGTGAAATAACAACAAAAGAACTGCGTTTAAGTTTTACTTTAGAAAGTGACACGATCTGAACCTTCTTTCTTCCCTTGTTGAGGCGGGGTCTCATTGTATAGCCCACGATGCTATTGTCCCAGTTCCCCAAATACGGCAATCTCAAGTGGGTGTCATCACACTTAGCCCGAATGCTTTTAGAACATGAAATATGAGGAAACATAATATTCTCCAGGGTTTTGAAAACTAATACAACAGCATCTTTGGTGTGTGATGACTTCTCAGTCTACTTCTTTGACCATGATGTTTTATTTCTCAAGTTATTTTTTTTTACTTTTCTTTTCATGTCAGATTCCATCCAACATTAAACAAGTTTAGAATACAAAGCCTTCTGATTACCTTTAATAATAAAAATATCTGGATTTAGTTTACATTTTCTTTTTTGTTATAAAATACGGCATGTTATAAACTCCTTTCCCATAGGTATCCCCCATGTGCCCAAGAGTTGTGTGCTATTCAATTTCAAACATACACACACCAACACAAATGAATAAGGAATTTTATAAAGTATGTTTTATCATTTCTTTAGGTGAACTTTGAGTTAAAGCTCATAATAAATTGATGTTTTGTATAAGTTTGTGGATGTTGACAATATTATTTATAAGAATCCTGCAAGTCAGTTCTTTGACTGCTGTATATATTATATTGTCTTTATACTCTTTACCTAAGATAATTAAATAAAATTCTTTCAAGAAAAGCTAGATTAAATTTAGGTCATAATTTATAGACACATTTATTTTATATGATCAGAACATGCCTAAGCAATTATTAAGTCTGTGCTGATAAAATGTACTATTTGTTTCATTCTTACAGAAATAAGAAACTCTTGAAAATGGCAAAAATTGGGCATGAAATTGGAGAATGTAGTTCTCATGGAAATTCAAAAACAGGTCATTTTTGAGATATGAGGTGAGTTTAAAAACTAAAGTTCACTTTTCTTTTCCTTTTTCTTTTCCTTCCTTCCTCCCTCCCTCCCTCCCTCCCTTCCTTCCTTCCTTTTCTTTTCCTTCTTCTTTCCTTCCTTTTTTTGGAAAAAAATTTTGCTCAATGCTTCACAAATGAAACGACTATTTGTAAGACCATTGCAGACTGAGTGTATGGACCAAACTCACCTTTTTCTGTTAAGAGTGTCTGCTGTCGACCCCCTTATGTCCTGAAACTTTGCCGAGGGACAGGACCTCAAGACATGAGCATAAAGTCAGTATTTTGGAATAGATCTATTGAGCCACAGTTAATGTCCTTTGAAATTCAACTTTAGAGCATTTCTGTCACCCTAGAAAGAAACTGCATACTTGGTAGGCGTCTTATATGCACTTCCTTCCTC
>LOJH01057737.1:345-11512 GCA_001685095.1 Ellobius talpinus | reverse complement strand
CCAACTCCCCCCCTGCAACTATTTACTGTAAATTTTATGTGGTACCAGGTTCATGGTATCAGGTATTGAATAAAAAGAGAATGTCAAGGTTCTCCTTAGTTTATAATCCTGGTATTTTCTAAGTTTATCCAATTACCATTTTATCTTTATTTATTAGAGATTTTAGAATTATATTCTCTCTACTAATCAAAACCTGTGTGGCTTAAGTAGAAAGCACACACTACAGTAAAAACCCAGTCTACAGCTTGATATTCTTGGATGTTCCTTCAAATTATTGATAACTTAAAACATTAATTTCTTTTAGTCAGTAGCCTTCTAAATCTATTACAGAGTTCTTTGACTTAAATGCAGATATACAGCAATACAGAATTATTACTAGTATCAGTTATTATGCCATACTGCAATGCAGTGGCTTTGCTGGCCAGCTAGTAGGATGCAGGATGCTCTGCATAAACACTGAGCTATCCTTGACTACAACGATATCCCAGGCTATCCTTGAGCCCTAGATTTCCTGCTGCAATCTCCTGAGTGCTGGGATCATAGGCATATGCCATTAACCTCTGCTTTCATTTTTGTTTTATTGTCTTTCCCCTTTCTCTTCTGCCACATTTGTCTTCTTTCTCTCAAGTTTCACAAAATGCTGCTCACTCAACTATTCATTTGTTCAGGTACCTGATTTTTACAATATTTATTGCTTCTAATTTACCATAGTCTAGGAAACAATATAACCATGAGGCAAAGAGGCTGGTGGTGAGGATAAAGAGATGTTGCTATGGGAAGAAAGCAGTTTAATCTTTGTGACACTGTTTAGTTGCCCAGAGGCTGGCTTTCACATTTGCCTGGTTCTTTGCAGTGCTCTGAATAGGTAGCATGCTTGGCAGTGCTGCTGGGAAAAGTGTCTACTCCCTCCCTTCACAGAGTGCAGGTTTCATATGTTTTAATTTGAATTTAAGAAGAATTTGTTAGAACTACATTGTGTAAGCTATAGGTAGGGTTACAGCTATTTAGAGAACTATAAAACCATTTACCATAGATTGCTAGGGTGACACCCTGAAATCAGAATAAGAAGCAGAGCTGAGCTAGGTATTTTGTTATTAACTGTCCAGTTTTAAAGTGATATTCTTTCCCCTTGATTTCACAATAGCAGTTCATAAGCAGCGCACGCTGTGGTGTCAGGATGTCCATATTTAGCTGGTGTATTTGTGAGATTGGTTAATGACATTCAGAGACCATAGTCAAACAAATAAAGTGATGTGCTCTACTCTCTGCCAGTCTGAGTCTTCTCAGATATCCTGGAGGAGATGGGCTGATGCTGGGCTCAGATGATAGAATTTGGGGTCAATGGTTAAGAACAGGTTTATTAGAGTCTTATTAATGACTGTCACAAAGACAAAATACCATGTCTGGAGACTTCCAGGCAAACCAAATAAGGATGTTTATTATGGGTGAAGAAAGAGTGGGAATTTTAATCAATAAAAGGCAGAACACATGCGACTCTAGCCCTGAGTTTCCTGACAGGTTAGCATGTGTTGGGCACCAAAACTGATGCCTTGACAAGGATTAGTCCTCACAACAGGAATTCTCCATCCCTTTTGCACACACTCGTGCTCACCTGGAGGTCATTCTTGGCACAGAACTGTATGGAGGCTTCATTTTCCAGAGTGGGACTGTCCAATAGCGGAGGCATTTTTCACTTATGACTATTTAAATGTGTTGAAATTAAGAGCAATACAAAGTGAAGTCCTCAGCAGTTCAGTAGCTTCACATATGCCCTGGGCTACTGTGTTTGACAATGTACTTTCTACCTCTGCAGACAGCACCCTGGACAGTGTCATCGAGTCCTGCCTCAGGATGGTTCACTACTTGTGCACATGGTTTCCTTGGGATTTGCGAAGTTATCTTGTTACCTCCAGGGTTTCTGTCTCAGCTCACCAAGTCCAAGGACTAGCCTCACCAGTTTTCTCTGCTGCAGACTCCTGAAGACTCCTGCTCAAGGACTTTGTGTCACATTCCCCCTGTATCTCAAGGTTCTCTATACCTGAATTTTAGAAACTAAGTTATTTTTACCAGTTGGTCATATATATTCTTGCTTGACCATATACTAACAGCAACTATGCTTAGCAGGCAACATAAAGGGTTCTTACATCAAGTTTGGAGTTGGAAAGATGGGCTGTGAGGTGTTAATGTTCTATGATTCTACTTCAATGAGAACAGAGAAGTGATTAATGATGTCTTTAATAAGTTATCAAGAAATGTGATAACTTTTAACAAATATTTTGGTATATTTATACATACAAATGGTTGAGGGTAAGGATGATGGGATAGTCAGAATGGAGGAACTACCTTGAGACAAAAGGTGAACAGAATTTGAAACTGAGAGACCACAAATAAAGGATGGTTAGTCCCAGGTGAATGCTGAAGTCAGGATTTCCCACAGCCTTCATAGGGACAAAGCCACTCTTGCTTTCTCTGTGCTCTGACAACCATGCTGACTGAGCAAAGGAGGATGCTGTCTGCTCCTTGTGAGAACTGGAAATGGGCACCACAGAACAATTACTTCTCCTTCCACTAAGAATTTTGTACCATTGAGGAGACAGAGTAAACAAGAAACTAACTGTAAGATCTGACTGAATAAAAAAGACGGTGTCAGGAAAAATAGCAGGCTTACCAGTGGCTTTGATCCACTTGCTGGGCAGTCAGATGCCTGGCATTTACACCCTCAGTGTGCTCAATGGAACCCCCCACCAACATACTTGTTATGGAAGTCGTAGATCTCCTGGATGTTGCCAAAGATGATGTGCTCTTTGTTGAGGATCCCAGGGGGTATCTCCTCCACACCACTGGTCATTTCCCACAGGTAGGTCTGAAAGACAGTGATAGATTCATCACTGGCAAGCATGCCGCAAGAAACCAAGATAAAAGAGGCCCCTCCACCATGTGAGGCAAGAGGAGAAGTATGATTGCATATGAAGTTCACAAAGCGAAGTGTTTAACAAGTGGAGCAGAAAGAGGGAAAACCTGGCCACTCCATCACTCCGAGCCTCAGCATGGCGTGCATTAGTCTTGTTATTTATTAAATCTGTGTCATGGTTTGTATTTTGAAATGAAGTGCCTGACATACTCCCCTTCCCATTTTTTTTGGGGGGGTCTGGGTCTAGTTCCAGCTTGATAGAAGTGTAGACCTTCTTTTCAAAAGCATCTTAAATTCCCATGCATTTGCCTTTGACTCTGGAAAATCTCCCCAACTGCATTTTTACTTTCCAGCAGAACGGCAAGAGCGCTGGGCTGCCCTCAAGGAGTTGTCAAGAGCCAGCATGCCCCTTCTGCACTGGGCTGGAAACCGATCACTGTAAGACTTACCTCCAAGCACTCATGTAAGTCCCTCACATAAGCCTTCTCCGTCTGGAGCAGTTCCGCCATTATGAATCTAGGAGGAAATAAGTGGGCTTTCAGTTGCTTGCACACATGTTGCTTCCTCCTTTCCAACTTCGCTCCCTCACCTCGGCACTTGTGATACTTGAGTGTCCCCACCACACTTTACCAGTGAAACTCTTCCCTCTCCTGAGTCACTCTTGCCCAGGTCATTTGCTCTCCATCCCTGCTCCATGTCTGCACTCAGCTGGCTCCACGCTCTTGTGCTTTTCCACTCATTTCTACAGTGCTGATATGCAAGCACTGCCAACTGCATGTGTGCACAGGCAATGTGTGTGCAAGATGCAGGACTGTTCACACTGTAGCACAGCATCTAGACAGTCTGGACCGCAGGTTTCTGATCTCTCTTGCAGCGCCCAGACTGCTATCTGCTCAGTACTTTATAGACTTACACTGAAGCAGCTCAGTACTCAGATTAAACAGGTGCCAGGGCGGGCAGAGATGTCCAACACATCACTGAGCTCAGGGCTTTACAAAGTTTCTGTGAAGAACCAGGTTATATTTATGGGCTCTTCAGTCTCTGGCACAGCCACTCACCACAGATGTTGTAACATGAGAGAAACCACGGAGACAAGTGCAGATGTGTTCCAATGAAACCAGGCCACTAAAAGTTATACATGTCCCCACACGTAGTCTCTGCTTGATTTCCTCAACCAGTTAGTATTTAAGAATCATTTTTAGATTATAGAACTATATAAAACAGAGGATGAGTCCAGTTTGGTGTGGGCCACAGTTTGCTGATCTCTGACCTTGGCTGGTCCTATTCAGTATTTAGGCAGTACCTTCAGTGAGATTTATTTGCATCAAAAATCTATGGGCACAACACTGGCATGCTCAATATTAATTCATAATGTTAAGTGATTGATGCTCTTCAGACTCCTGTGAACATAAGTTTATGCTCCATCTTTTCCCCTCCAAATACAGGGTTTCTCTGTATAGTACTGGTCATCTTGAAACTCACTCTGTAAAACAGTCTGGCCTTGAACTCAGGGATCTGCCTGATTCTGCTTCCTGAGTGCTGGGACTAAAGGTATGCGCCACCATAAACCTGACCATCACCTAGCTGTGCTCTGTATCTTTAAGGAAAGGACTCCCTTCTTGGACCCCTAAATAACATAGTGGACTTGAGCATGTACGATGTATGACTTCGTTATTGTGCATCTATTTTACCTATTCTCTCCATAATTTCTATTATAAATAGTGCTTCTTAGCTGGTGTAGGATAATCTAATTTAGTAAAAACTATACATTTACACATTTATCTTACATTTTCAGTATCAGGTTTTCATATAGTTCATGCTGAGAACTCCTATTTTCAGGTGTTCTATCACATGAAAAATTTGACAAATTATATGCCCAAGGTGTGTCCTTTTGAAAACATGACCAGAAATCCTGTGTGGACAGTATCTTTCAGGGGATCTTCATCTTGGTGGGTTTTCCCCTAAAGCAATGTCTCACTCTAATGGTGGCTTTCTATTAAAGGATTGATTTAAAGACTTCACTTTCATAGAAGTCAATTAGCCACTCTTCTTATTCTTCCTCTGTTGGGAGGGTGTAGAGAGTGTGAATATTGGAGTTAGACAAGCAGGAACTGAATTACGGATCTGTCAATCACTAGAAGTAAGATCAGATTCTCCAGGCCACAGCTGACCACCCAGGATTGCTGCAAGGATTGAATAAGATGGTGTGAGAAAAGTGCCTGGTGCAGAGGATCCTGGGAACTGCTCAGAGGTTAGGTCTGTAGGCTGCTGTGAAACCAGGGATGATCTGAAGGAGCACAGCTGGCCTGAGAAGACATCTTTGGCCTTTGCGTTGGTTTTCCTTTCTTCTTATTCTTTCTTTCCTACCTGTTTCTTCTATGCTAGCCTTCTTTAGAATACACTCCTTCATTTTCTCCACTGTCTCAGAAAGAAGTCAGGAGGACTGGCCAAATACAATTCTCTCCTTGGCTTCTCTTTTATGGCTTGAACTGCATCCCCCAGAATTAGTATATTCAAATCCCATCTCTCCATTCCTCAGATCTATTGGAAATAACCATTACAGTACAGAGTAGGATGGGTCTCAATCCAAAATGGCCAATGTCCTTACAGAAGGTGAGATTTGCACACAGGCATAAATATTCAAGAAGACTGTCACAAGAATATAAACATTTCACTAACAAATTAGGGGAGGGGCTTAGAGCAGATCTTTTCCCCACTACCCTCAGAGAAAACTGAACCTCCTCTCTCCTAGGTTTCAGCTCTCTGGCTTCAGAATAAGTAAGTTTCTGTTGGTGAATTCACCCAAGTCGTGGCTCTTTGTTATACAGCTCTATAACCAACACAATCTCACACAAAAGGCTCTGACTCTGCAGACCAGCTCTTGTTTCTTCAGGCTTAAAGAAGCTGTAATCCCCTTTTCATTTTGATAACATTAACTACTTAATCTTGGACACATTGGTTTATTTTGAGCATCACTCAGACTATAATAAAATATTCTTTATAAAGCTCCTCCCATGATCTCGACATATGGGTGATTTTTATAACCTCAGCTTAAAGCAAATAAAATATCAAGATATCGTAATTGAAATGTGGGTCAATAACCACCTCCTAACCAACCAATCAAGAGAGCAATGTGTTTTTGCCTTGCTGAGGTCAAGATTCACTGAGAATGTATCCTTAAGGGATGGGATCTAGGATCCCTGTGGGTACCCCAATCTGCAACTGTTCAAGTTCCTTCTGTAAAATGGCATAGTATATGCATATAACTTACACACATCTCCATATACTTTTTATAATTTCTAGATTACTTATAATACCCAAGATCGTGTAAGTGCTAAACATATAATTGCTATATTATACTGCTTAGGAAATAATGACACGGAAATAGTCTGTGCATGTTCAGTACAAGCAGTTTTTTTCCCTGAATATTTCTAACCCAGGGCTAGTTAAATGGGAGGATATGGGACTCATGAATATAAAGGACTGGCTGAACTTGGAGAACAGAGCAAGAATCTAAAGATAAATTGGTCCTAGCTCTCTAAATGGATTCTGACCCTAGCCATTCTTATTCTGAGAAAAATAGGATTCAATACATGGATGTCTCAGGTAACTTCAGATTCTTCCATAATGTTCGAATCTTAGCATCCTCTCTCTCACTTGCCTCTTATCCATATGGGCCACCTGTGACACAGGAGTAAACTCAGGTATCAACTTTACCTCTGACCTCCACAATTCACTCTCAAGGCCAATTTCAGGGTGCATATTCCTTGCCATTTAAAATATTATTCACCAGGCAAAGACTGAAATCCATATATAAACCAGACGCAGAGGTGGGGGAAGAGAGACACCGAACCCCTTCCATGGCACCTTATTTTTTCTGGCCCAAGCACATCCCTAAAATTCAAGTAACAAAACTGATGCTATCAACTGCTTTTCCTTTCTTTCTTATTTCCTTCCTTTTATCTCTCTCTATCCCCTCCCTTACTCCCTTTCTTCTTTCCTTCCTTCCTTCCTTCCTTCCTTTTTTTTTAGTAACTCAGACTGGCCCTCAAACTGCCAATCTTCTTGCCTTAACCTCCTGAGTAATGCCATAAGAGGCATGTGCCACTGTATTCAGCTATGGGGTTTATTTCTTACATAATTTTGGGTACCTTCTTGTCTCCCAACTAAGGTTTCAGTTCCGGATCCAATAGTATTCCATAAACGTCTCTTGCACAACTGTGGTATCTCTATTACTCTGGCAACCACTGGTTTATATAAGAGGGTATAAAATAATCCTATCTCTGAAGAGTTTATAATCTAGTTAGTGAGACATGACCACAGAATAAGTAAAAGAAGAATAGACGTTCACAAAGGAATGGAACAAGAGCGGCAGGGGGTGTAGTAGGAGTTCATGAAAGCATGTGGTATGAGCTGGATTTTAAAGGATCAATAGAGTTAAAAGGGGGGACCAAATAAACACAGAGAGAGAGAGAGAGAGAGAGAGAGAGAGAGGAGAAAAGAAAAAACAAAACAAAACCAAAAGAGGAGGGCACTAGGCTGGAAAACTGCATGAGCAGCTGCATTTAACGTTCTTGTCAATGAGGGAGTCAGTGACAGTGGCCTGTCTAAAGCTGTCTAAAGTGTGTCATGTGACCTGGGAAGCACTCTGAAATAAAACTGACTTAGGTGGGGCCAAATGATGGTTGTTGAGTCTGATCATTATTCAGAGGGCACTAGGAAACCATCCTGAAGTTTGGAGCTAGTGAGAGACACTGGAGGGAACCATGGTGTATGCAATTATGAAGAGGCAGAATTCTACATCTATTTATTACACACTGACCTCAGCATTGGGGAGAGTTGCTTAGCTTCCCTGCTCTGATTTCTGTTATGTGAAGTGGTTTGGTTTGGTTTGGTAACTGTTGAGTTCTGATACTGTGAAGTAAAATTTGATGTTCTAAGGGGTAGGTGTCCCCCCGGAAGTCCCTGCTACATGAAGAGCACTTGGATTTAGTAGGGAATGGAGAGGCTGAGAGGTGAGTCTCTCTTCTCAATGGCCATCCTCACATCTGCAGGTAGACCAGATGACACTGTCACAAGGGATGGGTAGCAGGGAAGAGTAAGGACACCCACACACATACTCTTTCTTCCGAGCCGACTTCCGCTTCTCTTCATTGACCTCATGGTTAGCGTCCCGGAGCTTAACCTCACGATCCGAAAGGCTTGCTGGGATGATGTCCAGTTCTAGGTCCTTGTTATCCTGCATGAGAAGTGTCACAGAGGTCAGGTCACCTTGGTGAGGTCTTAGGGAAGTGGTGAAAACAACTTCATGGAAGATGACGAGATGGAAGGGTCCCACAAGGTCCCACCCACAAGCCTTCTTCATAGGGTAATTCTTGCTTTTAAGTAAAAAAAACCATATAGGATGTTCTGGCCAAACATTTAGTGCTACTCTCTGTAGCTTCAGACATTACGTATCTGATTTCCAGACCTCTGGTCTTGATTAAATCTAAACAGAAACTAGCCAGAATTGGTTCTTCATCAATAAAATAAATGTGAAACAGAAATACAGGAAACACTGAAAACCTCTCATTTGTCAAGAGAAAATAATTCTTTTAAATTTAAACAAGCAGTTTCCTGTGGAAACAGGGACAGAATACTCAGTCAGTGACTAAACCCTGTAATTGCTCATCCCTGCTTGCTGAAGCCATCATTGGTATTATGTATGATGGGACTCCACCATGTGCACACAAAAAACCCTCACTGCCTGGGGGAGACATTATGAGTCTCAAATTTTAGTGGTTTGACCATTTACTCAAAGCTGCTCTGCCTCAGACCATGGGGTTGTTTAAAGATATATGAGTTAGAACTCCTAGAATTAAGTGATAGGCTGGATTTAGCTTTTTAATTCATAGGTCACTGACCTCTATTATAAAAAAGAGATTAAAAGTCAGTCTTCCTTTGTTTCGTGGAACTTCGTATCTTCTGTCATTTGAAATGTCAAACAGCCTTCGCACAAACTGTGACCCTTATTCCTGAAATCCATTTGCATACATGCTAGGGACTCTAATCATTGGCTCATTAACATAATTGGTTAGATGACAGTACTGATGAGATCAAAATAAAGGCTTTAGTCCTCAGAGCCAACAGTTAACTACACAGGAAAAATAAAACAAAACCAAACCTCTGCTTTGTATTCATAGGTCTGGCTCCTGGCTAGCCAATTCTGCAGTACATAAATCATGGGTGTATGTGGGAGGGGGGGCTTGAAATGAATGGATCAGTAAGAGTTCCCCAAACCTATCAAAAAGGCATGAGGTTCATAAAGTTCACAGCTTAGAAATGTGCTCCCTTAATGAGGCTAGCGGTATTGAGGGAGAGAAGGGAGGAGAGCCGGTGGACAGCCCTGATACGCACCTCTGTGTTGACTCCCAGGGCTTTCTCCAGGGTGTACCGGTACTTGCCCATCCTCAGTGAGAAATCTCGGTAGTGCTTGTCCACTGTGGTCACCCATTTCCTTATCTCTGTGGCATGGATGTGGCCCTTTTCCACAAAGCTGTCTGCTAGCTGGATCAGAAGCTTCACCTTCTCTTTTGTTTGCTGCCCAAGAGATGGCCTAACATTACTGGATCACATTATTCTCAGACCCCTTTGCCCTAAGCCCCCCTCTGCTCTGCCCAGCAGCCATAGGTACCTCAGCTGAGAACTGGGTTTGCATGACAATTTTGTCGCTTACCTTTGGGTAGTCTAGAGCAAATTATTTAAATCTCCCGTGCTCTGTCAGTTCCTCTACCCATAAAATAGGAATCATAATAGTACCTGCTTCATAAAGTTACCACAAACATTAATGGCCCAACAATATCTACTGCCTAGACTATGCCTGGAGCACAGCAGGTGCACACAGGGACCACTGTAAGAACCCAGCTGTGGAACACTGTCTTCCAGGCAGGATGTGGCCACACCCTCTTGGACTGCCAGCAGCTGTGATAGCCTAAAGGAAAACTGTACAAGATTGAACCTATTGACCTTCCATCATGAAGGATGGGTAGGGCTCCAGAGACCCTACCCTTCCCAAGGATTATAGACAGTTAAAGGTCATTGGGGGAAGGATTCACAAGGCCATGCCAAGTCTAAAAGATACATAGCAGTTGCTGGGATCAGTGACATTTCCTTCTCTGGCGTAGTGGCCTGTTAAGTTTTCCACAGTCCTGTAAGTACCCTCTCACATATGTTCCTATTGAGCAGAACTGTTTCTTTGGTCTGTCTCCCTGGTCCCTTATCTAGGTGATAAGGCTTTTGCTCACGTCTCCAGAAAAGGTTCGTACAAATAGTTAAGTCAGAGATGTTAGCCACTGCTATTGATGTGAGGTTCTCTTATATTAACATAGTGATTTGGTGACTTATAGAGCATGTTATGAACACACCTGAGACTCATGTGAGTTTTAAAACATTCTTAGAAAGTATGCAGGGGTGATGGACAAGTCTCTGCAAGCCAGATGCAAAATCCCAAGGTTCCGCTTTCAGAGCTCGTCCAAATTCATACCACCAACAGTGACAGCAGCATTTGTCGCTGATCCTTTGTTCCTAGTCCCTGCCTGTCTCTGTACCCAAGGCAGGCACTAAACATGCAAGCTGGCACGGGCTAGGATCTGATGAACCTAGCTCGCAGACTCCTATCTGCTTTACTACGAGATTTTGTCTTTGTTTCTGTTCCAGGGAGATAAAGTGATTAATGTAGTCAGTGCCTATTACAGGGCTAACCAGCTAAAAGTCTGACGGGTGTTAACTTCATTTGTAACAAGAATTTGTTCAGCATTTCCTCAGTCTACAGTCCTCTGCAGGGAGCTGTGGGTTGGGTTGGGGGGGTAAACAAATGGAGAAATACAAAAGAATAAAAAAAGGTATTCATTTACCCCTACCTAAAATCTCCAGAGGGGACAAGATTTTCATACAAAATAGCTGGTGGCTCGAGGCATCATGTAATTGAATGTCAAAGTGAGACGTATGTCACGGCAGAGGGGCTTTACAATAGAGAAGATGAAGGCAGAGCAGAGCTGCGTTGGAGGGCAGGGCAGGGCAGGGCTGCTGGGTAAGAGGGCAGCGGAAGTGATGACTGCAGCAAACACCTGCTCATCTTTTAGCACACTTTTGAATTTTGAAACTAAAATTTCTCAGAAAAACCTGAGAAATCTTCTTTTTTTTCCTTTTTGGAATCCGAGGCAGATTTTCTCTGTAGCTTTGGAGCCTGTCCTGGAACTCGCTCTGTAGACCAGGCTG
>LOJH01057735.1:0-11512 GCA_001685095.1 Ellobius talpinus | reverse complement strand
ATAAAGGAACTTCTGGAGGCATTACCATCCATGACTTCAAACTCTATTATAGAGGGTTTTCTCTTTCTTGCAGACCATTTAGAATGGAAGTAAAATTTGAGGGAAGGATCAGAGGTATTTCTAGGACATGTGCATTGTTCAGTCATTTTTCTGCTATACAGTTATGAGCCTCCTGAGTTCTTAGCTTATCCAACCCTGAAAGTCAGAAGGCAGGTCATCCATTGTCAGCCATTGCCAAGTGAGAATGAGTTTGAAGTCAAAGATTGTAGTAGCAGATGAGAGAGCACTTCTGACTCCTACTTCCATTCAATGGGGAAAAAAACCCACCCAGTTAAGTGAAATAAATGAGAAATAAAATTGTCTCAAGGAGGTTGAAAGTGGAATTATGGTTACAAGAAGCATTGAGGGATAAGGTGTGATGGTGGAGGGGGTCTTCCAACAGATACTACAGTACAGCATGGTTCGAAGTGTGGACTGTCTGATCTGTTAAATAGTAGGTGGACATTACCCAATAAAATGTACTGTGTGGTACAACAAGAGGATCTTGATTGTTATCACCATAACTATGTGGTAAATGGGAGGTTGTGTATATGAATTCCCCTGATTTGATCTTTACACAATATAGATGTGTTGAACTGTTTCAATCCATCACTTCTTTTCATTTATTTTAGGTGTTGTTCGTCTTAGGTTTTGAGTTTCACATGCTTGACTTTGTTACGTGTAACACAAAAAGCATTTTAAGCAGGCCTCCTTGTCTGCAGTATGGCAATCATTAATTTGTTTTTTTCATAAATTTCCCCTTCCTCTTTACGGCACTAAGCTATAACTTAGAATTGCATTGTACATGTAAGCAGTTTTTGCAAAATCAATCAAGTATATATTTAGACCATGATATATTTCCATGTTCAATCAAATCTTCTCTATTTTTATGTAAAATACCTTTCTCCTTCAGTATTTATTTATTTATTATGTGAGTATATATTTCTAATTCTTATCTTTATTCTAGTCCTTTGTTATTTTCTTTTGTGTCGTCGTCTCTTCTTCCTCTCATTCTTCCTCTGTACCCTTCCTCTTCTATTCTGCTTTCTTCTGTTTTGAAAAGAACCAGTGAACTTTAGTTAGCAGTACCCTTTTTAAACTAGCTTAAAATAATTTATGAACACCCACTTCCTTAAAGTTCTGTATCAAATGCCACTGAATCTAAGTACTTTAAAAATTTATTCCTAGATGCATTCCTTTTCCCTTGAGCTCCCAAGAGACTAAAGGCACTTAGTATGTAACACACTCCTAAAAGTCAGCTTGAGGCACAAGTTCTTCCATGAGGTTCAATCCTAGGCCAAGGCCAATTGGGTATTCAGATTGTCTTACAATAGACTTAAAGAGCCTTCATGATTAGCTAATCAAAATGAACAAAAAACACCAAAGCAACAAACAACAACCCCACTACCTCCAAAAAATTCCAAAGCCATACTAACAAAAAAATCAGAATAGGGAAAAACTCCCAAAAGAAAAATAAGTAAAATTGGAAAATATAAATGTAATTATGGAAATAGTAATTGAAATTTTCACTTGCTTGCTTTTGGATATTTTAAAAATCATAGTTCATAATCTATTACTTATGTAATCCTAACCATTTATTTCCTATACCAATTATTCTAAATGTACTGACTTTTTTCAGTTTCTATTCCCATATTTTTAAGCTAGAAGTGAATGTCACACTCACAGTTTACGGTTGTTAAGATCAATTCACACTGTGGCAGCAGATGCCTTTATGCTTTCTTACTTTTAATGGGATAATCACGGCTAGGATTTTATCATTTTAATAAGCCACATTTCGATTTGAAGTATGTGTGTATATTAACCAATATATGAAGTAATATTAATTAAATGCAAAGTAATGTTAATTAAAATTAATCTCTCTAGGTCTTTTGTTATGGTATACATTTCACCAGGAGATCATTCGCAATTTTGAATCTGTGTTATTGGCCGAGTATGTAGCTTATGTCTGTGCATGTAGGTGTATGTTTGATATTAGGGATATTTTAGAGTTTAAGATGACTTCAAGAAGTAGAATATGCCTGTAATTTCAGAATTTATGAAGTTGAGGTTGGAGGACCCGTGCAACTAGGAGTTGAAGACCATTCTAGGCCTAGGGAAATAATTGAGACTCTGCCCTAAATAAATAAATAAAAGCTTTATTTTTTGTATTCGTGGAAAATTTACTTTATCAAAGTGTAATTTCAATGCAGAAAATGTACAGATTTAACTGAACATATTGATACATTATGAGAAATATGTGTACCATATTTTACAAGATACATAAAAATAATATCAATTGTGATGTAAAATATTTCCATAAACCCAAATGCCTTGTGACCTTTGCAAATGATTTCCTTCTTACTCTGATTCCATTTGATCCAAACCTCTTTTCTGATACTCCACATTGGACGTCTTTTTTTTAGAATTTCATATAAATGGTTGCTTTCATTTTCTAGTCTTTTATATCTTCTTCTTGACATAATATTTTTTACTATGCTTGTCTATATTGTAGTACTTTGCTACTATTTATTGCTTGGGAAGTAATGAATTACACAGACTGCAACAACTCTGCTATTCATGTGTTTTTTGATTGGCTTTTGGGTTCTTTTTTTATGATTAATAGAATGGCTATTTATTTAAAGGAGAAAACTTACAGATCACCGTCCCAGACAACAGCCTTCTGTGCAGTCAGGAAAGGAGCCTAGTAGCCAGAAGCAGAGGCAGAAGCAGAGCCAGAAACAAGAGAGAGAGAGGAGGGCAGTCACTGCTTTTTTTAAAGAGAGAGAGACCATGCCCCAGTGGGCTGGTATCTCAGCGGCTATTGGTTAAAGGAGCAGAAGGAGCTCCCACAACACCTCCTCCTTTTGTTTAATTAAGTAANTGGCTATTTATTTAAAGGAGAAAACTTACAGATCACCGTCCCAGACAACAGCCTTCTGTGCAGTCAGGAAAGGAGCCTAGTAGCCAGAAGCAGAGGCAGAAGCAGAGCCAGAAACAAGAGAGAGAGAGGAGGGCAGTCACTGCTTTTTTTAAAGAGAGAGAGACCATGCCCCAGTGGGCTGGTATCTCAGCGGCTATTGGTTAAAGGAGCAGAAGGAGCTCCCACAACACCTCCTCCTTTTGTTTAATTAAGTAAGAGAGTTCTAAACCTACTACAAAATTATATACAATAAGTACAAATATCCTATTCTAACTAGCTTAAGTCTTTCAGAAGTAGTTTGTTATGGAAAGCATGGTACTATCAACTTGGATATACTTTTATGAGGACGTGTTTTCAGTTGTCAGTGTTAACATCTAGATATGAACTGTCAGGGTCCAATAAGGTGCATATTTTCACTGTAAGAATTTTATCAACCAGTTTTCTAAATTATTGTATCATTTTTCCATTTCCTTCTACAGTCTAAATAGCTTAATATTCTCAATAATATTTCCCTGGCCACTAGTCTTTATCATTTACCATTTTAGTGTGTGTGTATGGCTTATTATTTAATTTCCATATTTTGGATGGATAATGATGTATCTTTTCTTGGGATACTTTGCCATTATATTGGATTTCTATGAAACACCTTCATTTCTTTTGCCAAGTTGAAAAAGACTGTTATTTTGTCTTTTTATATGCGTAGTCCACACATACTCTTACAGTTATATTTAGTTTTTAGACACATGCTTTTCAGGTATACATATACTGAATATTAATATTCTTGTTAATGCGACTTAGGAAACAATCCCATTTCATTAGGTAAAATAAATTTATTTTTCTCTTTTTCTTTGAACATGTGTTTGTAGCTATCCATCAGAGCCTGGTGCGTTCATCAATGGGTGTATAAGTGAAGGAAATGTCTGCCTCTGTCCAGACATCGTTCAGTAGGGAGCGGTAGGATCCTCTAACCCATGCTTGACTGTTGATGGGTGAGTCTAGAGCAGGCTCTTTAGAGGCTGAATCCTCTGTGGTCACAGCATGGTTACCTTGGATGTGGCTTCGCCACAAACAGTATTTCATAGCCCTTCTTGCTATCCTCTTGACTTATATTCTACCATACGCTTTTTCTTATTGTTTCCTGCATATTAAGGGATGAGGTAAATGATCTATTTACGGCTAAGCACTCAACCATCATTTATTCGAAGTGCTGTGACTGTACTTCTGATTGAGTTTTGGAGTAGCATTAGCTTTTAGGTATAAATATAGATGTTTGGAAACCACCCTGTCAATTTTTGCAAACAACAGTAGTAAGATCCCAACTAGGGGCCCAAGGTCTCCTTGCCTGGGGATTTTGGACTGTGTTTATATATTAGGCATGAATTCCTTCTTTTGAACTTGTCCTCCAATCCAGTTAGAGAGAATAGTCTTTTACCCCCATAACAGTCCTGCTATGATTGCACCGGTGGATTTGTTTTGTTGTTAGAGGGTTCACAGTGGGGTAAAGAATGTCAATGGCTCCTTTTCTTCTCAAGCAGCTGTACAGCACTGCCTGTCACTATGAAATTGAGCCAGCAGGGAGGAAATTTACATAGAACTAACTTAATTTCTCCCTATCTTGCATCCACTGGTATTTGGGAGCAATACCTAGTCTTACATGCTAATTCCCTCTTCCTTCTGAATCTCTCTCTCTCTCTCTCTCTCTCAGCACTTTCTCTGTCTCTCTTGGCCCTTTTTCTCTCTGAATTTTAAAGGTACTTTTCCTCCCAGATTTTAAGGTACTTTCAATTTTTGGAGTTAAAAACAGAAATCTTGTGGTGCTTTCAATTGAGGATTAATTTTCTATACTCCTCACCTGTATTCTTATGAGTAAAAGTTGGATAGAAAAGAGTACAAGAAGGGCTTGTGATGTTAACTTTCTATGAAATTCTGCCATATAATATTCAAAGTTAAGTCAATATCTGTTTTTACAATCATTCTCAGTATTTTAAATAAATTTCTATGAATTACATCTCTATGAATCTAACATTTTACTGAAGAATGACAGCATCAGGTCTGGGGAGACAACTCAGTGGGCAATGGCCCTTAATTTGAAAGCATTAGGACCTGAGTTAGAATGCCCAGTGCCCATGAAAACAGGCGCGAATACCTGCGTCTATATCACCAGCGTGAAGAGCCAGAGACAAGCAGACCTTTAGAATTCCCTTGACTGTTGATTTAGTGAGAATGACTAGCTTGTGGGTTTGTGAGCTATCCTGTCACAAGGCAATCATGTTGAAGGTGGAAAAGAAAGGTTTCTGGTGCTTTGCAATGGTCTTCTCATGCGTGCACACAGGGGTATGCGCCAATACATTTATGGGCACGCACCATGTGTGCAACACACACACACATATTTTATCAATGAATGTAACAATCACTTGTGAGTAGTATTTTTCAGACTAAGGCCTAAGATTATTAGTACCCAATTATTCCCATTTAAAGTCTTCTCATTCTCTTCAATTCTATCCGTCTAATGAATTGTTTTAGTAGGAAAGATTGATCTCATCACTATTCTCTTTGTAACCTGAGTTTTCTGTCTTGATATTTTAGGATATTTAAATTTGCCATCGAAAGTCAATGGAGGGTATAAAAATCCTGGTGAGTCTGATTGAGTGATTTTTCTCTACATTTTGGGGAGTTTGTTGAGTTTGCAAACCATATTGTACAATTATGTCCTTAGTTAATGAAACAGGCCTTCTCTCTTCTCCCACCAAGTAACTCTCCTCAAGGAACAGTGGCACGTTTAAATTTGTTTAAATTTCTCTCCACCCTTTGTCTTCATTCTCATCATAATTTTAATACCTCCTCTTTTGTGTTCCTGCAGAAAAATTCCATATCTTATATGATTTTATAATTTTAATGTTTATTACACAATTGTATTTTTTCCTTAATTGGAGTTTTAATTGTCATTTTCTTTAACTGATACTGTTTTTTATAACTTCTAAAATTTGCCTCAAAAGCTTCTTTCTCTTGCTTTTAAAAATGACATTGTTTTCTTCTATTCTGAATAAGAATGCTTTTAAAAATTAGCAATTAATGCTATACCTGGTAATAGATGCTATATTTTTCTGATGACTATGTTGATTTAGGTCTTTCCCCTTTATTTAAATCAAAGAGATCTTACTAGTTAATTTCCCATTATTCCTTCTAGGACGAGGCAAAGTCTATCAGGGCTTGTAACCAAGCAGCTCTTTGGATTATCTGATTATATTTCGCACTTGTCCAAACTCGGTGATAAATGTGGCAGATGCATATGACTCACACAATTTGTCAGCACAGCAAGTTCATAGCCACCATGGAAGTAAATGTTCCTCCTTACATCTTCCTTTACTCTGGCGCTTACTGTGTATGCAGGATCAAAGGTGTTCTCATTACATATCCATTGTTAATCTGGGAAAGTTGTGCAAGTGTTATAGCTCCTTGACTGGCTTCTTTCCTCTAAATTACTATGACAATAATGCATCTATCTGTACATTCTAAATTAGAATTATTATAAGTATTGTATCTTATGTGCAATATTGAAGTAATATTTTTGTTCTTTTCTTCCTGTGATCAATTTCTAAATTTTGAATCGCTGAGATGAAGTTTACTAATGCCTTTTAAGTATTTGACTAAAAAATTTACTTCCTAAATAGAATTACCAGATTAATGTTCTAGATGTAATACAAACTTATGCCCCCCATTAAAATGTTTTACACTTATGCTCATTCAATAATTCACAACTCCGGAAAGCTATGAAAAGCTAAATATAAAGCAGCCATTATATTACTGCCTTACAATGATTACTGCTATTGAACATTTTCAGTTATTTCATTTTCTGGCTTTTTTCTTCCTAGGATGAGCGGATGAGTAGATGAATAGATAGATGATGTACAGATGATTATAGAAAGATAGATGATAATAGGTAGATAAAAATGTTTATTCTTTGTGCCACTGTGCAAAAGCCTGTGAGTGATAACTTTAGAATTAATGCAATTGTTTATTTTATTAATTTAAATCTTATCAAAGAAATAATTTTAATGCTTGTGTATAACATATACACATCGCATAATACATAAAACCCCCTCCAAAACAACATTTTATCATTGCATTCTCTCAGCGTTCACTTATATGTATTTTGTATATATACACACATTCATTTTGTTGGGATGCTTTCTCTTCTCTTTCTCTGTCCTCTTTTCCTCCCCACTTTCTCTTCTCAGGCTCTTGATGTGTCACCACGGCTAACCGTGTCCTGGAGGTCCTTCTGCCTCACGTTCCCAAGTGCTGGCATTCTATGCCTTGGAAGGAATTTTTCACTACTTTAAGTTTAAAGGCAAAATGGTACACTTTATTTTGATTTGTGTTAATATTGGTACTGGCGAGCTTAAGTTTTTTTCTAATTAATAAGTACCCTTCTGTCAAGCTTTTGTGAGTATTCACAATCAGTTTATCTGTCTTCACTGCTGATGTTTCCAGTGATTAGTAAAAGGAATGATTTCAGTCTGACACTTTCTATTTTATTTGAAAAGAGTGTTTGTCATTTTTAACCTATCACATTTGTTCATGTTTGTTGTTGTTTTTGTTGCTTCTATCTCAGGGAGGCTTTTTGCTTGATCCAACGTAAGTTTTAGCATTGTTGCTACTCAGTAGATCATGTTAAAGTGCCAATAAAATAGAATTCCGTTCACTTGTACAATATTGCACCAATAAAACTGCAATATTAACCTAATACTCATACTGACTTTTCTTTCTTTACAGAGACTAATAGAAAATGTCTTGAATTCTCAAAATTAAATGCAATGTATTCCCTAAAAGATTTGTTTACCCCCAAACTAAAGATAAGCCTGATGATGTATACAAGGCACAATCCAAACTGTGCAGAACCACTGTTTGGATCTAATAACTCGCTTAATGTCCGTTTCAACTTGTCAAAGAAAACGGTCTGGATTATTCATGGATTCAGACCACTGGGATCCACCCCAGTTTGGCTTCTGAAGTTTACTGAGGCATTTTTGAAGCAGGAAGATGTGAATCTCATTGTAGTAGACTGGAACCATGGTGCTACAACTTTCCTTTACAGCAGAGCTGTTAAAAACACCAGGATGGTGGCTGCGAGTTTGAGTGTGTCCATTCAAAATCTTTTGGTAAGTATGAAAATTTTAAAATATACATGCTACGCAATATATGGGTTACTATGTGACATCACAAAATTAATACTTTTTTCCATAAACATTTGAGACTTTATATTAGACATAGTGATTTTTGTAGCCATATTTTGTCTACTCTAAATAATTTCATATTTTAATTTTACATTTTTAATGTAAAAACCATTTTATTTTAAATAATTAAAAATTTAAGGCTCTTTTAAACCTTATCTATCCTGAATTCAGTATAAATTAGTGATCTTATATGGGGAGTAGACATTACTGTAATCTCATTACATTTTTTAGTCATCATTGCTAAGAGCATTATTATTTTGAATTTCCAGTTTTAAAAATATTGTGACCCAAGAGAGAAGTGGAGAAAATAATTGACAAGAAGATTGACAGTGTATAAAACTGAATAATTGACTTTTTCCTGAATTATAACTGTCTCTAACTGATAAACAGGGACTTAATAATGTAGAAAGTACAAATTAGGAAGAGAATTTGAGGAAAAGCCATGGTATTTTGCTTACAAAGGATTTATAGGAGCTGGGAGGAAAGTAGCCATAGTTTTGTGGTTTGGAGAAATACCCCTTCAGCTTTGCAGACATTGCTTTGAGGAATTTGAAGAACAAAATTGCTTTGTGCTGGCAAATCCCCCTCTAGCTCTCCAAGAGTAGTGAAAGTTCAACATCATTTTATGAGCCTTCAGACATCACTGTACACTGTGGACCATCACCAACTCCTATTAGCTTCCTGGGAGTCTGCTGGAAGATACACATGCTCAGTGAACTCACAAAGCTAACTACCTGAGGCAGACAGATGTTCACACATTGACTTTAGATTGTTTTTCTGTTCTATGTAACCTGCAATCCTGGAACTCACCTTAAATCCAAACACTTCATTTTAGCATTTCAAAAGTAAGAGTGGCTTTTGTACTTTTACCACTTCTATTAGGGGTCCTTGATATACTCTGAAGGAAGAACAGAAAAAGGCTAGCATATATTTTGCAATCAAACTTATTCAAGCTTTTATCTTATTCCATTTGAGACACTATAAAAAAAACACCGTAAACTGGCTCTGTACACAAAGCCATACCTGCAGACTAAGAGACCTAAGAGCAAGGGATTGGTGGATTCTGGGCTGGTAAGGCTCAGTTCCTGGTTTGTAGTTGGTGTCTTTTCACAGTGTTTTTACACTGTGGGAGACTCAAATAAGCTTCTTTGGGTGTCCTTTATCAGGATATTAGCCTCATTCTTGAGTGTACAAACTTTGTAATATCACTTTCTCTATTCTCCGCTCCATACACATAACATTAAAGGTTAGGATTTTAGCATATTAATTTTCAGAGGCACAGAAATCCAGACATCACTGACTTAAAATACATCTTCATATGTAGCTTTGTACATGTCTTTGACTTCTGAACCTGTTTCCTTAGTAAAATGGATGTTCATGAATGTTGTTTAGTTAGTGTTTGATAGGTGACAGGCAGAGTTTTAAGTAATAAGATATATATGAATAATTCAAATGGCAAACAGGAATATTAAATATAAAACTTATAAAACACATGTTGAGGTACTTAGCACAGAATAAACATTCGGTCATGCCTATTATTACTATTTTACCATTAAATGCCTTGATAATTAAGTATTAAATATCTCACTATACATTATGGATAATTAAAACTTAAATTCACAGCTGAAGTTGAATGATGTTCCTGGAAACAAAAAGAGAGAAATCAGACATTTCAGGATACAAGCTGAACAAAGTTATCATCTTTTCAAAGTAATAAGCCCCTTACATATATCCCAAAAACACATGAAGTCAGAATGAACTTCAGAGTGTCAGTATATTAGGAATTATTTGTGATTTGACAAAATTAAAGTCATTGCATTGTATTTTTCAATTGCAGAACTATGGAGCATCTCTTGACAATTTTCATTTCGTAGGTATGAGCTTAGGGGCTCATATTAGTGGTTTTACAGGAAAACTATTTCATGGTCAACTTGGAAGAATCACAGGTAAAACTATCTTTTTTCTTTTTGTAAATTTATCTTTGAAGCACCTTTTCCTCCTAGAGTTTATTCTGTTTAAAACCTGAAGACGCTGCTGTTGGTGGAGGCTGCTTGTTCGTTCCTGGCCACCCAGACCCGAAATAATCACACAGAAACTATATTAATTAAAACACTACTTGGCCTATTAGCTCAGGCTTCTTACTAACTCTTACATCTTCAATTAACCCATTACTGGTAAGGTTCTGGGGCATCCCTCTTCTTTGGCAGCTACATGGCATCTCAACTATGCCTACTCTCTCTCTCTACATCTTTGTTCAGATTTTCTGACTCGCTTTAATCTGTTAAGCCATTGACTGAAAGCAGCTTCTTTATTAACCAATGGCAATGTAACATATTCACAGCACACAGAAGGGAATCCCATATCACACTACTACAAAATATATTCAAATATTACTTTTTATTGGATTGTTAATTCTTCCTTAGTGATTATGGTAAACATGAAAAGCAAGTATTATGTTTTTATAGCTTTATCTAAATGTCAAAAGCTGCATGGGAAAATTGATCCATCAAAAAATCATTTATTTATTAGCTAAAAATATTAGCTGTATAGTTCACTTTTATACACACTGTTGGATTTTAATTCTTTTAAACATTCACTGAAGTACTAGACAAATCAGCAATTGTTATTCAAATTTGAAACATTTTCATGTTCACAAAGATTCACACAGTAAATTTAACTGTTGTTAAAGGAAACAATGACATGTTGCTTACAGAGATTTTCATCATTTGTCTACATCAGGTTTATTAAGCACTTATCCATATGCATATCACTGAAATGTTATAATCCCAATTATTAATGAAGGATAATATTGTCTTAATAAAATTTCATAAAAGAAAGGAGAGGTAGAATTACTCATATTGATGCATGTGCTTGCTTGCCTATTCTTCTGCCACCACACTATTGCAAAAGTCTGAAAGACCAAAAATATAGGCTTCTCACATTAGAAAAATGTAGATAAAGAGAGGGTGGGGTATTATGTCAATTAGGCTAAATAAAATAGGACAATAGAAGAGCGTGAAGTGAACAATAGTTAAAATAATATTTATATATTAATGTGGGTAAAAGAAGAATTTAAGAGAGTCAGGTTTTTTTCCATTCTGCTCCATGGGTCTGGGAAACTAGATGTCTCATCCTCCAGTGGATTTTATTCTATTTCCACCCCTTTGCTATCAGAAAGTCATGATCTGTGAATTTTAGTTTAGAATTAATTCTATAGAATAATATCCATATTTCATGGAATTTATAACATTTTTACTTAAGAATGTATAAGAAACTCTTAGGAGAGATGACTACTAAGAAAATAGCAAATTTGTTC
>LOJH01057734.1:24979-35102 GCA_001685095.1 Ellobius talpinus | reverse complement strand
GAAAAAAGGCCTTAGGATTACTATGCTACCTTTGATCCTCCCACACTCACCAGGAGACACTGAAGCGGATGAGGAAGATGGAGAAGGCAAGTTTGTCTCTCAAAAGTATCAAGAGCCGATTCTTTGCAGGCGAATGTAGATAGTAACAGTTTCCATGACCTGTACACACACACATGAGTTTCCAACCTTTACCCCTTCCACAAGGGGGAAGCTGGCTACCCTCCAGCCCCACATGAAAGGCTAAGGCTACAGTTCTTTCTGAGAGTGTGGCTGCTCTCCCCTACTGCACCCTTTCTTGTTTGTCCCCAAATCATCTGAGCAGAAGAGCTATCTACATGATGGGAGCACATTCCTGATTGAGAGACCAAGCAGGGCAGCACACTCTCTGGTCCAGGAACAAAATATTAAGAACTATTGTTCCCCCGTACTCAGACCAAGAGATTGTGCAGTCACATGGTCTAACCCCAGCGTGGAGGACCTAGTATCCTCAGTGTGCCCTTACCTTCTGTATGAGAGTTTGGGGAGGAAGTTCTGCCTCAGTCACTGGCCACCTCACTTCATGCCTCCCATAGTGCTGCCAGAAAACAGAGGGAATGTCTCCTTAGAACCCTCTAGACCAGGAGGCTGGGTGACCAAGTCTACAGGTGACCCTCCTGAGTCACCCTGGCTCTGCAACTTGTTCCTAGCATTTCTCCAAGTGACACAGAGACAGACCCCCGTGTGCCTCTATCAGGTTACTGCCAGAGGAAAATAAATCAATACACACGAAGTCTCTGGCAATCAACTTTTGAGACAGACATACTGCTAGGTTCCTTTCCTTTATCTTTTTATGTTATAAACATTATACTTGGTTTGAGTTAAGCAACATAAGAAGAAATGTTGAGGGCCAAACCCACAGAAATCTTATTCCCTAGGATGAGCCATTTAGCAGTTTGACATCCACCCTTCTGGATGATTTTTATATCACAACAGTCACCAAAATATTACTACATTTGTACCTGGCTTTATTCTTAATTATGGATATGAGTAAGTCTGTGGGCTCCTCAGAGCTATGATGTTGAGCAAAGCCTGTTGTTCACCCCATTGTGTGGATGAGCTTAAAGAGTCTTCCTAGGACCACCCAGTCAATCTTAGACAGGGATGCAAGTGGTCTGCCTTCAGAACCCCTTTTCCTGCTATGGTGATGTGATTTGGGTACCATTTGGGACGGAGTTAGTCTCAAGCCCAAGTCTGTGGTGTGCAGCACCACCACGGTTCCAGGAGCCATGCTGGCTTTCTCTTGAGCATGCCATGTCTTCGACACTTAACCTCCCAGCTTGCCCCATGAAGCCCCCACTTCTATTTCTATCTACTTTACATCACACAAACCAAATCCCAAGCTGAAGTCCATGAGTCCCAATTCCAGACTCTCAGTGGCCCCCAGCATACTCCATAAAGCTGGAAACTGTACACCCCTCAGAGGCACTCAGAACAGCCAGCTCTGTGCTGGAGTATAGCTTTTTGGATCCTGCTTTCCTTGTTGAAGGATCTTGGCAACTTCTCGGCCATTCTCAACATCAATAGTCCTGTCTTTAAATGGCCGGGGGTGTCGCTCAGTTGGTCGAGTGTCTGACTGCCATCACAGAGCTCTGGGTTTGATCCCAGTACCACACAAGCCTGACCTTAGAGCCCTAGCTTGTCATCCCAACACTCAAGAAATAGAGGCAGGAAGATCAGGAGTTCAAAATCATCCTGGGATATATAATGAGTTCCAGACCAGTCTGAGCTACTTGAGACACTATCTCAAAAACAATTTTAAAGAAAGGAATAGTAACATAAGCCATTAACAGAGAGTAATTCCCTCTTCACAGCTGAGATACTACCCATACCTCAAGACCCATCTTTAGCTTCACCTCTTTCATGGGTATCTCCCAGGTAACTACTGTCCCTACCACCAACTAAGCCTGAATTCTACTTTCAAGTGTCCCTGAAAAATAGGCTGGAGAGATGCCTTAGCCTGTTGAAAGAGCACACACCACTCTTCCAAAGGACCTGAGTTCAAGTCCCAGCATCCACATCAAGTGTTTCATAGCCACCTGTAACTCTTGTTCCAGGGGAATCTGATGCTTTGGCCTCTGCGGGCACCCCAACACAAAGTGACAAATACCCTTAAGGAAGAATAATAAAAGTCAAAAAATAAAAATAAATCATTTTTTAAATATCAACATTACGGTCAGCCCTCGGTTTGGGCATAGTGCCTTACCTGCAGACGGAGCCCTTCTTCCTTCCTCACTGGACCATAAACCCCTCAAAAGCCAAGGTGTCTCCCTTGGTGCCCCCCCAAGGTTTCAACTACCCCTCCTTGCCCTTCACGAGCTGTTCTATCCTTGTGGCTTCAGGTACATTGCACACAGTGTTCGTTGCTCTGTCCCTGTATGTCTCCTCACAGCCTCCTGTCACTGGCTATGCAGAAGCCCAGGACCTGGAGGATTCTGCCCAGCCGACCCTGAAGCACTGCTGTGTCTCACCATGACCCCTTTCTGCTCCAGTAAATGAGTCACGGGGTAGAGCATGACTTAAGAGTGGTGGCTCTGTCCTGGCTCTGACACAGCAGCGGGAAGTCGTTCACAGCTGTGGGAAGCCTCGCAGCCTGCCAGAGCATGTCTGAGCTCTGGGCCTCCCCAGATCTTTGAGCCATGGCAGATAAGATGAGGTTGTTTCCCATAATACGCCTGGGCCTGCAGTAAAGTTCCTTCCATGGAATAGGACAGACTTTTTAAGGTGATTTTCTATACAGCCACACTACCGTGAAGGCATGTGATCTCATCCGAAATGGTTTTGTTTGTGAAGAAGGCATGGACTTTATTGAAGGTGGCTTGCTCTGTACAACCCAAAACAGCTACTAGAAAAAAAAATTCTAAATGAAAAGGCCCACATCATCTCTGCAAAGAAGGGCCTAAAGGGTTTGTTGCCTTCAACACGTAAAAAGTTACACCTCCTGAAAGATAGTAACAAAGCAAGTAAAAGATGGGATATCCCATACTCTCTCAGGTGGGATGACCTGGAGTTCAGAGCTAACCAAGTCTTTCTCGACTAGCAAGCTCTGCTCTGTGTGTGTGTGTGTGTGTGTGTGTGTGTGTGTGTGTGTGTGCATGTAGAAGCCAGGATACAACCTCTGAGGTTGCCCAGGTACTGTCCATCCTCTATTTGAAGCAGGTCTCTCAAGGGCTAGGAACTCACCAAGTAGACCAGATTAGCCGGCCAATGAGTCCAAGGGATCCTCTGTTTCCACCTCCTCAGTGCTAGGATTACAAGCCCTGGCCACTGTACCCGGATTTTTCTTAAGTGGGTTCTGGGGATGAAACTCAGGTCTTTGTGCTTGTGAGGCAAGCACTCTGCCTACAGAGCCCTCTATTTCCCCAGCCCTCTGTTTCACAGAGGGTTGTAACTGAGTCTCGGGTTTTCCATGTCTGAAACAAGATGAGACTACATAAAGAAGATGGCCCTTCCAGCTGCCATGCATAACACTTCATTTAAGTTGGCTAGCAAGAGAGCCTGGAATTGGAGATCGTTTGTCTGGAGTCCTGGTAATGCCTGTGTTAGATGTACATCTTAGAGCAAGATTGTTTGAAGGATTCTGAAACCATGATTGTCCTCTTCTGTGACATGGAAATAGTAATGCCTCCCTGACAGGTCACCATTCATGTTGAATGACAGGTGGCCAGCAGAGTGTGGGTACTGCCTCTAGTAACCGGACATCATGCAAAGCAAGAAAGCCATCATGGCCATTTTTAGAGGGCTGGCTGCCAAGGGTAGGTGGAGCATTGAAGGGTCCGACTGGCTGTCTGGAGACCAGGAGACAGTATAAAGATGAAGACAGTTTCATGAAGCTCAGGATGATAAAAGTGAGCCATGGGAAATGACTAATTCACAGGGACCAATGGGCGCCGAGAGAGTGGAGCAGATAAAAGGCAAAGAGTGGAGCTGAGCCCAAGGACGAGGGCAGACAGTTCTAGGCCCCATCACCCAGGCTCAGCCAGCTCACACTCTGCCTCCCAGTAGCCTTCTACTCAGCTGAAAGTGGGTCAGTTCGTCACTCTGAAAAAAAAAAACAGTTCCCACCAGAGGCCGGCCATAGTTCTAAGTCACAAGGAGAGAGAGAGAGAGACACTAACAAGCAGGAGCGTCCTGGCCTTAGAACGCTTTCTTTCTTGAGGGGCTTAAATGACAAACTAAATGAACAGATGAGAAAGTGAGAACTTCAGAGTCTGCGGCTCACTCAGTAAAGTTTTTGTTGCATAAACATGAGGGCCTGATTTTGATCCCCTCAATGTACATGAAAATCTGAGTAGAGTGTGCAGCCCAGGGGAGACAGAGACAAAGGAACCCCCAGAGCTCACTGGCCAAACAACCAGGCCAATTTAGTGACCTCCAGGTTTAGTGAAAGACCCTGTATCAAAAATAATGTGCAGAAGTGATTGAGGAAAATACTAGACATCCTGCTATGGTTAACATACTTACACATGTGTGTAAGCATGCGCACACACATGCACATGCAAGAACAGGTATATAACAGACATACAATAATAACTTCAGGATCTGGTAACATTACAAAACCAGCAAAACAAAGAACAGGCCAGAGCTCAATCCACAAACGTTTGCCCCCAATTGCCTACTCTTTCACCTACACCCCTCTTCTCCTTGCACCTATAATACAGGGAGGTGGGAGGAAACTGTATTTTCCTACAGACGAGGAGGCTAAAAGTCAGACAGGAGACCGGTGTCACGTGACCAGAAAGAGGCACAAAGTAATCCCATTCCATGGAGGAAAGCCAAAACTATCCAAGATGGAGTCAATGAGATGGTTCTGTGAGTAGAGACGCTTGCTACCAAGCCTGACCACAGGAGTTTGATCCTCAGGACCCACATGGTGGAAGGAGAAAAGTGATTCCACAAGTTATCCCTGACCTCCATACATGCCTCCACACACACATAAACAAATAAATGAAACATAATAAAAACATCTTTTTAATCTCCAAGGTAAATGATAAGGTTGAATGGGTTAGCAAAACTCAAGCATCAAAGAAGTGTATTTGGTAGAAAATCATTTTCATTTTTTTTAATGTGGATAAGTGTTCTCATGTGAAAGAGGGGAGTGCAGAGATATGGACCCAAAATTGTTTATAGTTGCCATCTCTTGAGAATGAGACTGTGGGGACTCTTATTTCTGGCATTAAATAGTTCAGCGATGCTTGGGTTTTTCACAATAATACAAAGTAGTTTTAAATGTGAAAATAAAATGTTTTTGAAGGAAGAAAGTGCCAGAGAGTAAAAGCTTGGAGACACGTGATCAAGGCAGGAGCCCACCTTTCAAGGGTAAAGACACACTGAGCCACATAGGGGAAAGACAGATCCAAAACGGTCGTAGTTGAGCCAACTGCAATTCACCCTGGAATATATGAGCCTAAAGGCTGAGAGCCTTTGGGATGTTTGCAGGGATTTTCTGAGCAACTAGAAGATGCTTTCCTCGTTGAAATCATGATGCTGGAAGTATAAGGTCATTGGAAGATGGAAGGCCAAAGTTATGCTGTAGACTTGGACTTTTCATTTGTTTATTTTATATGTTGGTGTACATGTGTACACATGAGTTGAGGGGGGCTATATGTGCACATGTCTGTGCATGCATGTGGAGGTCAGAGAACAACCTTACTTTAGCTGTAATTCCTCCGAGTCTGAGACAGGCTCTCTCATCAGCCTTGTAGTCACCAATCAGGCTAGGCTGGCTGGTCAGTGAGCCCCAGGGATCCTCCTGTCTCCACTTCCCAGGGCTATGCTGACACGCACGTGTCTGAACAGCCAGCTTTTTTGATATAGGTTCCGGACTCTGATCCTCATGACCAAGCACATTACCAACTCAGCCATCTCCCCAACACTAGACTTACAGGATATTTTAGAAGAAAGTGATAACCAAGACATATTCTCAACAGGGTAGCTTGAGTCTTACCCTATGAGGGGGCTACTTCAGAAAATCTTCAAAGAGAGGGAAGATGGGGGGGTTGGAATGAGAACTAAGCTAGAGATGTAAAGAATTCTACAGCCTAGTGCCTCCTATTCCAAGGGAGAACTGAGGCCACAGGGAAAGACCCTTCTCCAGAGTCACAATGGATTAATGTTCAGACCAGACCAGAGCCTAGAACTCTGTGTCTCATTCCCATGACAACAGTCCCCAGCATGAGGTTTCTGCTGGTGACATGCAGATAAATAGCAAATGTATGGGATAATTCTGTTTTCATCATCATGAGTTTCACTTTAGAAAGACAACTTTGCCTATGGACAAGAATTCCTCTAAGTAAGAATTCTTATAACTACTAGCATTAGCACATAACACAAGCTTACAGCCTTCCATATGTCAAGGAAATTTCTAAATGTTCCATGTGAGGAGGGATGGGTGTCTCTCAGTGAGAGAGCACCTGCTCAGCATGTACAAAGCCCTGCGTTCAATTCCTAATACCCTAAGAAGATACGCCCTCTGGGTATACAACTTTTTGATTTAATAGCAACCCCATGAAGTAGGTACCATGATCACCCCCATTTTTGGATCAAAAGCCTAAAGCCGGGATCTTAACCAACATGGAACTCTTTTAGGCCATCTTACCTAATCCAAATTCAAAGTGTTCATTGGAAAAGTCATTTTCCTTTAGAATCTGGTGGGGCTTTTTTCATATGCAAAAGACTATGTAATGAGATAGGGTGGAAGAAGGGAGAGACCCCGAGGAGGAAAGGTAAGGGGCTCACCCCCCCAAATCACAGACTTGTCTAGTGGGATAGGAAGGAGCTAACTTGGTGGCTGACCTTGCCCCACCCAAGTTCTGCTGCAACAAAGTTCAGGTTCCCTCTTTATCTAGCACTGTGAGATTCGGAACCAGGTTAAGTTCCCTTCGCCCACACGGCAGCTCTCATCCATCTGTAACTCTAGGTCCACGAGACCCAGGGGGCTCTTCAGGCCTCCCGGGGTACCAGACATGCACATGGTGCACAGACATACATGCAAGCAAAACACTCACACACATCAAATAATTTAAAAAAAACTCGTAAAAAAATAAGAGGACTAAAGCTGTAACTCAGTTGGTAAGTGCTTTCCCAGCATGCACAGGTCCCTGGGTTGGATCCCCAGCACCACATAGACCCAGTACCTATAATCCCAGTACTGGGGAGTTAGAAACAAGAGAGTCAAGAGCTCAGGGTCATCCTCAGCTACATGGTATGTCTGAAACCAGGATGGGCTACCTGAGATTCTATCTTAAAAACTATTCTTTAGTTTATATTTTTAAAAGACTTACTTCATTCTTAATTGTGTATATTTAGGAGGAGATGGTATGAGCCCATGAGTGCTGGTGATTGAGGAGATCAGAGGCAGGTGATTCCCTGGAACTGGAATTACAGGCAGTTGTAAAACACCATATGGGTGCTGGAAGTTGAAGTTGGGTTCTCTGGCAGAGCAGTAAGCACTCTTA
This sequence comes from Ellobius talpinus, assembly GCA_001685095.1. Taxonomy (NCBI): domain Eukaryota; kingdom Metazoa; phylum Chordata; class Mammalia; order Rodentia; family Cricetidae; genus Ellobius; species Ellobius talpinus. The sequence goes on along the minus strand of LOJH01057734.1, from coordinate 27,609 downwards.
AACACTGAGTCATCTGTCCAGTCCCTCAAAAAGTAATTTTTAATTAATTTATTAGAAAAATACACAAGTGCATAACAGAATCCTGGTCCCAGCACCACCATCTCAGCTGTGCCCTGTAAATCACAGGGCCAAGTAAAATTCCAGCTTCTACTTGAACTTTGGCCAGAAACTCATCTTCCTCGGGAAGCCTCTTCCATTACAAGAAAGCTCTGATGGTCAGAATATCCCATCCTCGTGTGCGCAAAGCAGCCACACTCTGAAAGCCCCACTCACTTTGCCTGGTTGCTTGGAACAAACCTACAAAACTACAGAAGCAGAACACTCGGGTTTGGGGAGATGGCACAGTCAGGGATGTGCCTATTGGATAAGCATAGGGGCCTAGGGAGTAATGCAGACAGCCTATATAAAAACCTGGTGTGAGGGCACACACTTGTAATCCCAGCAACAACCCTGAAAATGCTGGGAAACACAGATCCCTAAGGCTTACTGGCCAGCTAGACTCACCTGGCTTGAATTCCAAGCCAATGAGACCCTACCTCAAAATAACTAAGTAGATAGTGCCTGAGAAACAGTGACTGAGACTGACCTCTGGCCCCCACATGTACTCATACACAAATGAACCCACACCTGTGTGTGAAAACACATACATATAAGTAAATCCACACATGAGAACACACACACACACACACCCCCACACACACACCATCTGGTCCGGCTCCCGCCCTGCCACCTATAGGCCATATAACTTCCTGAGACATCACTTCTGCCTGCTGAAGCTCAGCCACCTCCTTTCCACAACAGGAGTGCAAAATACATACCTGGCAGAGCATCTTGCAGAAAAGAAATAGCTAATATTTGCAAACGGCTTAGCTCAGTGCCTGGAAAAACAGAATAAGGGCTTCCAGACCATTGTTTCATTAAGTCAGGTCCCTGCCTCCCCACAACAGCCCAGCACACTGGTCCCTTTTGCCTAAACCTTCTCTCCGCCAAACACCCAGAGTCCTTAATTATTCCTTATAGGTCAATTTCAAGTTTGTTTACCAGCCCAGTTGTTCCTTTCTGGACCTGTTCCAGATGCTAATATCCCGCTTAAAATGCAGGGCCTACAACCAAACACAATAAATTAGCCAGGATTTGAAGTGCAGCCCACATCCAGCAGTGCCTGCCCTCCCTGCCTCTTCCAGGTTTTAGATTCTTCATTAAGAATGAAGAGTCTTAATCTGGACTGGAATCAAATGGCAATGAAGGCCATCTATACCTTCTGCGGGAACCTGAACTTGTGATGACGGTTATCAGACAAAACAAGGTCTCTGTCACCTACGATGTCTTTTCTCATTTAACCCTAGCAATCTTGGAGGGCGCCCTGTTAGCGTCTTTCTTTTACTCCTAATAAACAGTCCTATGAGACTCAAGGGACTTGTCCAAGGTCACCGGGTAATAAAAGGCAGGCTCTGTGTTGGCTTCAGCCTATGGCCTTCCTGTGTCCTTAGCATTTAAGGACATGAGGACTGTCAGAGTGAAAATGGTGGCAAACACAAGCAGAGCAATACAGTAGGGAAAGCAACACCATGTGCCACATGTGGGCATCCGAGCCATCTGCCACAGAGGCTGCCCGGCTCCCACCAGCATGCATCAGTGACTGTGGCTACCTGGGCAGTGGGAGCTGGTGCCTGAGAAGGGAAGGTAGGGGATCGTGCCCCTTCTTGTCAACTGCTCACAACTTGCATTATGAAGATGCCATTTCTAATTTTCTGTGGTAATGGGATGGGAGGCTCCTTCTCGCTGTCACAGCTGTCTACCTCTGAAGCAATCCGAGCCTTGGACTCGGCAGCTTTGACTTCCACGACAGGAGCAGAGATTTGCCACAAGGGGACTTTCAGCATGACTTATGACAAAGTTGAAAATACTGCCAAAAAGGTTCTGCTTTGCAGTTCAAGGGGGATACTGAGGCAGATGGCTATTTGGGTAACAGATTTATCAAAAGTCATTAACGCTGTGGACGGACAGACAATAGCAGCATGGTGGTGGGCGGTCTGAGGTGAATTCAGGCCCACATGACAGAGAGAAGGTCCCTTCCTATATGTACATTTTAGAGGAAAGGGGAGGAGTAGGTTCAACTCTCCCTTTATTAGCCCACGACAGCCATTACTGAGGTTGGTCAATGAACAATCAGTTAGAGAATATCAGATGAGGGCTGGAGAGATGGCTCAGCAGTTAAGAGCATTGCCTGCTCTTCCAAAGNTCTGGCCTGCAGGCATACAAGCAGACAGAATACTGTATACATAATAAATAAATACATACATACATACATAAATAAATAAATAAATATTTAAAAAAAAGAATAGCAGATGATTGGCAGGCATCTTTCCTGCCTTACCACTACTGGGAGTCCACAGGCAAAGGGAGGCAAGAGTCTAGAGAAACAACTTTGAAAGCTAAATAATTAGCATAGCTACAGTACTAGCCACGGCTTTTCCAAACCGGAGAAGCTTTACAAAATGGTGTGGCCCTGGAAACCACTGCCCATGCCCATCCACAGAAAGACCACTGACTAAAGACAAAGACCAACACACAGTGGCAAGCACTGTCATTTAAAACCATGTTTCTAAAAAGTTAATAATGGGGGGGGG
>LOJH01057733.1:0-11513 GCA_001685095.1 Ellobius talpinus | reverse complement strand
TGGAAGAGCAGTCAGTGCTCTTAACCTCTGAGCCATCTCTCCAGCCCCCTTTCTAAATATTTTCACTTTGAACATTTTATCAATATGAATGCTGGCACTGTCTTCTTCAAATTTTTTTCCCTTGATTTTTCCTCTTTAGGTAACACACAAATCAGCATAGTAAGAGATGATACTGATCCTTCTGGGTAAAGGCATAGTGATGCTGCAACCTTTCCTAAAGCAAGCAAGCAAGCACATGCACACAGCACACATGCACACAACACACATGCAGACACGCACACATGTGCACACAGAGCCACTCACTCATCACACTTAGCAATTTTATTTAACATTGTCCAAAATTACCAACATAAACTTCTAGGTTTTCTATGATTTGGCATCTTACTCTGATGATAAGAAGCCAAACCACAAATATCCAAAACAAGTTCATTTTTGAGCAAAAGTGAACTATTAAGTGCTCAGCTAAAATAAGGATGAATTAGAATTTTTCATAATAGCTTCCTTCAGTTATCTAGCAATGTCCTAGGACAATAATCACATCTGTATTTTGTAAGCATAGAAAACCCCATGTTAATAATATTATTTTATTCTACAAGTAATTAAATATTTCTATTAATACTTGCTTCAGTGCTTTATAACTATTCTGAATGGTAAGCCATACTTCAGTCTCCTTTAAAATTGAGGTAATTTTAATTTTTTCCAAATTTTATCTGATAGTGAATTTCATGATTCTTCCATTTCAACCACTGTGCTCCATGTATTTTATGACTTTTCCTTCACTGAATCATTACTGTTAATGATTATGCATTTCAGTTTAAAAACAGCATTTATCTGGATACTAAAACACAAATCTATGGCCAATAAACACTTCAATACTAGGTTCTGTAGTCAAGATGAAGAGTTTTACTTAGGACAGGTGAGATCTGGGTGTCCATTTTCCATGTCATCGCTCTGGACTATTTTTTATTCAACATTAGCAAATAATCAGATTTCCATCAAAACTGACCATAGGGAGTGTGCCTCCTTAGAAACCTTCCTTGCCGGTCCAGGCTAGCAAAAGGAATTCTCAATACATTATCTTTTCTCAGCCATTACCTAGACTAGACTAGACTAGACTAGACTAGAGCTGTCCTTTTCCTGTCTGTCCCTCCCTCTACTTGCCTGTAGCACTTTGAGGATGAGAACTGTCTCTTAGTACTGAGCTCCCCAGTACTTATCAAAGCACCTGGCCCAGCAAATACTGAGCAGCAGTGTCTGGTCCCATCTGGCTGCTCCAATAAATTAGTCACCAGCTCTCTTTAGAGATAGTAGATCTCCATTTCTAGAAATTTCCTTGTAATGTGGAAGAGTACATAATCCAGGAATTCAGAGTCAGAATCACCCTGACTCAGTATAAGGATGGCAGAGACTCGTCCTAATGACTACAGATGAGGAGTATCATACCCTGCAAGCTGCCACACAGACCTGGTAGGCAAGACGTGCCCCACTGGTGCAATAGAGGTGTGATTGTTATGCTGTAACTAACCACTCTCTGACAGAACTTGAGGGCCTGCTCCACAGAGGGACTGTCATGCCTGATGCTACAATCCTTGTCAAAATCCACGACTGGGAGATCAGAGGCCACAGGGTAGAACCTGCAATTGTTATTTTCCCAACAAATACTACTCTAACCACAGAAAAGGAGAATTTCTAGAAATGTCAATGAAGAGAAAAAAAGATGGGAAAAGACTCTCCTGACACCCAAAACAGACCAATGCAAGACTGGAGCCAGAGCTGGAGACTACAGGACACCAGGGCTGGAACACTGGCTTGCTTGCTGTTTTCCGCTTGTGTCACTGTATAAATCTCAACTATTTGCGGGGCCAAGCCGGGGCCTGCTCTACAACACCTACCAGTCGTCCTTCTGTAAATTCACAGTCTCAAGCTCATTCACTCTCATTCTCTTTCCCCGTGCCCCTCTTTCTGGTCTCTGAACTCATTGCCTCATGCTCTCACACTGCAGCAGTTTAAATATCTGGGAATTTTGAGTTCACCACTCCACTCTGAGGATAAAGCAAGAAAAATGTGATTGGCAGCTATGCAGCAAAGACTTCCCTAGAGTGTGGTGGGCCACTCTGTTAGACAACTCCTTAGCCAGCCAATTGTGCTGTATATAAGGGTTCTCCAAACCTCCACCAGCTTTTCTGGTGCCCTAGGGTAGGTGGAGGGTCAGAAAGCATAGCAGCAGGAATAAGAACAGCAGTCTCACTATTCCAGAGACTTCACTTGATCCCTGTGTGAATGACTTCTCTCTTCCTTCTGCACATGGGAGGTTTGACTCTGGAGTGGGCAGGAGCTCTGCGAGACAGTCCTCCACAGAGCCTCCATTCTCAGCCCTACAAGTTGCCTTGACGAGTAGCCACGGCATCTCTGACCCTTGAGCCTTCCCAAGGTTCTACAAAGAAAACCATTTGCTTCTTTTGTCAGTCAATTTCTACTGAAGAAAGAAAAGGCATGCCGCAGACATCAAGAGGAAAAAACAGGAGTGGCAAATGCAGAAAGCAACCATGGCTTCTAGGAGCATGAACTAAATACAAGGAAGAATCAGAAAAGTGTCCTCCAGTGCTCAAGGCCATGATCAAGACCAGGGTGGGAAAAAAAAACTGCCAAGATGAGCAGGCCAGAGCTGGGCCGTGGACAACATTATTATACGTGGGAACCAGAAGGGACACAACCTTCTCCTGCCTTTCAAGTGTCCCTCCAAAATCATCTCTCTAGTGACAAAATAACAGGAGGCCTGCCGGCAAACGGAGAATAGTCCAGATCTAGCTGGATGCAGCAGATCACATACTGGAAGATGTGGAGCCCGCAGACAGAGCTGCGCGCGCGAACCTCTTACCCACACTTCCTGTCCAGTCTGACTTCTCCGGCCTTAGGTTATTTATCACGACCTCTGCATCTTTAAAGTTCAGAGTGTCAGCACAGATGTGCCGACAGTGCTGCGTCCTTTATTGTTTTGGAGTGAGTGACAGAAGGAGCGATGACAACATAGCTCCGCCCTCAGGAAATCTCAAAATTAATTTTCAAAACTAATGCCTCCCCAAAAGGATGGGTTCCTGAGCAAATGCAGTTTCTCTTAGTGTCTCACCATGTTCTGGGCTCCAGGAAAGTTGATTAAATTAAATAACATGTGCTTTCTTAAATATCTTTTGATAAATCTTATATTTGTTCCAATTTACAGTTACACATCAGACACCTGAGACCCAGCAAAGACCCAGCAAACTCCCTCATAAATATTTGCTCTTTATTGAAATAATGGGCAAAACATTTATAGGTAAGCTTGCTTTGGCTTACATCAAACTTGCTCTTTCTATGTACATGTTTCTAGCTAAACAACTATCAAATTAGTAATTGGTTAGTATGTCCATGACTTCTTACAACAGATATATATATGCTGCATCAATATATTTTTCTAGTGATTATTATAACATTAATTTATTCTTCAATGTCAATACTTACCAATTCAGGGATGTCTTTTACTTTCAGAGGAACTTGGATTAAACCCAAATGAGTCCTAAAACTAAGAGAATCACCATTTTCACAATTTGGGTTGCGGAGATTAATTAATACCTTTAAAAGTAAACAACAAGCCTGGTTAGTTTTTTGTATAGGTTTGCCCTTGCCAAACATGTTAATTCTTGTTGTAAAACCATAGGCTAAAAAGCCATTTTGGGTCATACACAGCCTTCAACTATATCCATCATATTTGCATATCTATCCCATAGAACATACCTCAAGAAAGTCCTTAGGAGCATAAACAGGCCGAAAAAGGCTTAAATCTGGGATGAGTTAGAGTAAAACAAAATTTCAGTTAATATATGAGATGAACAATAAATATTAATGTCATTTTACTGTGTTTCTATAGAGGTGAAGCACATATGTGTTAAGTATTGATTATTTGTTGTACAATGTGTGAAACACTGGGAACACAGAAATGAAAACACAGTCCTTGACAACTTAAACAACATATTATAGAAAATCTTAAGAGTTTCACATTAAAGATTCTGTATGAGAATTTTCAAAGTATTTAGAATACTAATAATGCATTCACAGTGAATCCATCCGCTTGTTTTTAACTTCCCTGATTTCAGGTGCAACATTTCCTATCATAGGAAATGCTTGTCTGGCTCACAGACTAGCTTGAGCAGTGGAGGCCACAAGACGTGGGCAGTCATGTATACATCTGTCCTCGTAATTATAGGCATCTACAATACACAGTTGTTACTCATTATATAGTTCTACATCTAGCTACATATTAAATTTAAAGTGAGACAAAATACAATTTAAAACCATTTTAATTCTTGACATTTACCTTTCATTGGTCAATCCCTTAGCATCTCAGCCAAATTAACCTTACAGAATTTCTACTTTCACTAAAAGACAAGTCTCAGGAAGCTATTGAATAAATTTTATTTACCTGTTTTTTTATTTCAGCATTTATTAATTGCACAAACTGAAGGACTTTGTTATGACATTTCATACATGGGAACAGCATATTCTCATTACTTCAGTCCCCTATCACTATCCCTGTCCCCACTGTCCCAATCTCTCTAGCTCCAAGCCCGCCTTCTGCTTTCATGTATGATCTCTATTGTCTTTTCTCTTTAATTATTATTGTTACATGCATGCATACATACATATAAATCTATAAACACAACCAACCAAGTCCATTTAGTGTTGCTGATAAGCATGTTTTTAGGGCAGAATACTTGATATTGGATAACTGCTTGGGGCATCCCTAGGGAAGGCCAGTTTTCCCTCTCACTTAGCAGATCTTAACCGCCTACAGTCCTTTCTTTAGGAGTGGGGTCCTCATGAGATTTTCCCCATCCATGCTGGCATAGCAACTGGTGTCATCCTTGTTCAGGTCTTGTTTAGGCCACCCTGCCATGTTGTTGCCATTTCATGGGTACAGCTGCCCTGTCCTATATAGAAGATATAATCTCACAGCAGATCTCCTGGCCCTCTATCTTTTACAATCTTTCCCCCAGTTGATAAATCTACTAACAAAACTGATACACCTAAGGGAACATCATAGAAGAGGGGATAAAAAGATTATATACGTTTTTAATAAAAATGTTTTAAAATGATATTTGAAAAAACCAAAAAGTGATTTAATGTTGGTTAAACAATAGAAAACACAGCCTAAAGTTGGAATTCTTAAGCTGCAAACTAGAAACCAACAAATCAGACGGTAGGGAATTAGTGGAGCTGGAAGGTTGCTACACCTTCAAAGAAAGCAGTACATTATTTCAGTCAAAAGACAAATCCTATAGGCAATCCTTCACATACCTGGCTCATCAGTCCCCATTTCATTCCATTTATTCAGAAGTTCTTTCTGTTCTCCAACTGGTCTCTAAAAATTTTTTAATTAGTTTCAAAATCAGTAACTTATTCAAAAGTTTAAAAAAAGTACCACAGCAGATGAGAAACAAATTAAACATGGAAAACTTCTTTGGAATTACACTTAAATTAACTTTTAAAATGCTCGAAACATATCTAGTCTCAATGGCTTAGTTAGGACTTGGTGCCAATGAATCCAAGAAGAGAAGGTAAATGATCAGATTGGCCAGTAAACCTCACAAAGAACTGCCTGCTCCTCCGCCACATCACATCTTATGGTTCTCACCCCATCAGCAAGATCAGAAACGCATGGCAAGAAGACTGGCTGAGGAAATATGACAGATTCAGTAGCACGGTCTTCTGATGTGCAAGACAGTATGGTATCACACTACATATCCAGAAAGATTTCCATCTAAGTTTTTTCTATATACTACCCTGGTGAGTTCTCCTTGGCTCTCATCAAAAGTCTATGCTCCCGATCTACTCAATAGTGGAGGATAACTGGCAGGCAGAGAAGGAGCTGAAGGGAAACTCGTTCTCTCCTACTTGTCAGCATCCACAGCATCTAGAACAGACTCCTGGTGGCTTTTCTCTCATTTCCTACCTCTCCCACCATTAAGTAAGGACTAGATCTAAATAGAACCCCATGTCTGCAGAGATACAACAAATTATTCTACATTCCTTCTACTAACGCTGGACGATCTTATCATATTGCCAATGACAGGATTGCAGTCATCAAGGCCTTCAAGGAATAGTGCTCCTGTGTTCACCAACTCAGAATGTACAAAGACTAGATGCCATTAAAATCTTGAAGGTACACTCACTCCTTACAGCTGTGGTGGTTTGAATGAGATGGCCCCTAAAGTCTCGGGCATTGGAATACTTGGTCTTCCCACTGGTGGCACTATTTGTGGAGGTTAAGGGGTATGGCCTTACTGAACAAAGTATGTCACCGAGGGCGCACACTTTGTGAGCCAAAGGTTTGCACAGTTCCCAATTCGCTCTCTGATTCCTGCTTGCGCTCTCAGCTGCTGCTCCTGTCACCACGCCTGCCTACGGCCTGCCATGCTTCCCACTGTGATAGTGATGGACTCTACCCTTCTGGGTCAGTAAGCTCCAAATAAACCCTTCCTTCTATAACTTGCCTTGGTCACACTGTTTTAGCACAACAGTAGCAAAGTAACTAAGACAACAGACAAATGTCTAAGTAGGGCTATAGCATAGGTTCATTATAACAATCACTAGAGTCATACAAAGTAAGAATATGTCTAAGACATAACCAAACATTTGGCATTTACAGATTTTCATTAAAAAAAGAAACCTGATACACCAGTAAATGAAGACTAAAAAGGCTAACAATTATACAACTTTGTGACATTTTTCAGTATTTAACTCACAAAAGTATTTCAGCAGAAAATGTTAAAAATGTTAAATTTACCTTTCGTGCCAATGGGATACTCAGCTCAGTGCACATACTATTTAAACTCTTCAAGATTCTTTTTTCCCAACTTCCCTGAAACAAAAGAGCGATCATTGTTTTTCATTAGCAATATCTACTCTAATAAGAAAAGATATTATTATTATGAGATTCATAGACATGGCAAAGATAGTTGTCCTCATTAGTTCACTCAACAAACAGTGATTACTTCTCACTCTACATCAGATACTGTCCATATTGCTATGACATTAACTCTATTGTAGTTTGGATAGTCAGTGCTCTTGGGCCCATATATTAAAGTTTTGAACCCCAGCCAAACACAGTTGAGAGAAAAGGGAACTTTTTGAGAACTAGAGCCTAGTGATAAGTCCTTTAAGGCACTGGGAGGGTCTCCTGTAGGGCATTTTGGGGACCGATAGACATTCACATGGTGTATTTTGAGTTTCCGTAAGCAGATAAGGGCTAAATGAATTCTACCAGGAAGCATGAACTCCAGTGCATACTGTCCAGGTCAAGGTCCAGTCTACCATGACTGCTTTGGTAAAGTGAGACAGAGTGACCACCTCATCAGTTGCCATGAGTACTAGACAAATGGGCACATGTGAAATCCTAAGTTGCTGGCACATTAGACCTCCGTGTGCTACAAGCACTAGTTCAAAGGAAAACTGATCCACTCACAAGCACTGCACTTGTACTAGTTTCTCCATATACTGCTTTCTTCAAATATACCAAAGTAGTTCCCAAGGCTTCTTATACAGAAATGGGATTTCACAATCATGGAAGTTTAAATAACACTGGATAAAATTTTAAATGTTTAAATTTCACTTAATCCACTTAAATTTCACGTAAGTTCAAACTTACGTGACTCTAGAAGTCAGAAAAGCTGTAATTCTTACTTCAACATAAACTAAGTTCCTGCTGCATAACAGTCAGGAGAGCAGACACAATGAGCACAAAGATGCCTCAAGTGTTCTTGGGGGGGCACAGCTGGTCGGGAAGGTGTGCAGAGAAACAGCTGCTGCAGCTTATGCTAAGGGCTATAAAGCAGAGAGCTGTGAGGGTGAAGGGAGGGGCAGATCCTTTCACCGGGGGTACTGGACAATGACATCAGAGAAAAGATGCCACCTTAATTGAGCCTCACAAAATAGATGGCATCTTGATAACACAAAGTAAGCAGAAAGCTCTTGCCAGGACAGAAAAAAAATGCAAATAGCGTTCATAATGCAGAAGGAAAGGACACAGTGACCTAGATGAGCGCATAGGAGAATCACTCAGCAGCAGAGGAGAGTAACATGGAAAGGGAAGTCGAGGACAGAGAGGGAAGTTCTTAAATGCTAAGCTTTAGGTTAGGAGCTCCACTTCCTAGGCAACTGGGAATCACAGAGGTGCACTAAATGGCCTAGTTTATGAGACAGTCACAACATTCTCAACAAAGGTAGGGATAGACACTAAAGATGAGTAAGACACTAGTAGAATTGTAAGTCGTCAAATCATGGTGAAGTTTTGGTACAGTCTAAATGAAAGGCAGAAACTAAGTAAAAAGTATTAAATTACTAGCTGGCAGAAAATTAATCTATTAAAAGTTAAATAAATGATTTTGGACTAATTATTAAGAGAACTAAGTGACTTCCTGACCCCTAAGTTGTCAACAGTTTGAGAGGAGACAACAGCCAGTAGAAGTACCATTACACCAAGGACCTTTTTAACAGTAAATAAAAAAAGTCTAAAGGACCAAAAGATTAGGAGGCACAGAAGGAACATGATAAAATGGTAGTCACGAGATCTAGACTAAGTGGGCTCCATGGAAACTGGAGAAAAGTGGTCAACAGGGCAAGGAACTGAACTGGCCTTTCTATGGACAGGAAGTAAAGGAAGAAAGACTGACATTGATTAGGAGAATATTCTTATGGTTTGAATACAAAATGTTCCTCTACAAGATATGTATTAACTGGGAGTCAATAGTGAGAAAGTGGTTGGATCTTGAGGGTTCTGCCCTAATGGATTTATAATAAAATTTCATTATTGGAAGATAGTGAAAGATAGGAGGTGGGGCCTAGTGGGAGGAGTTGGGTCACTGGGAACACATCCTATAAAGATGTGTTTTGTCCTCTACCCCTTATCCTTATCTGTTTCTATCTGACGTAAGGTGAGAAAATCTGTTCCTCAACAGCCTTCTGCTATACCATGGCCCAGAGCACAGGAGCTAACTTATCATTCCCTGAAGCTTTTGGAGCTGCGAGCCACAAACTTTCCCCTCCTCTTGAGTTTTTCTCCCAGATATTTGTCCCAGTGATGTAAAACCTAATAGAAAATTGGTACCAGGAGTAGGGTCATTACTATGAGAAAATCTGACCATGTGGTTATGGTGAGAACCAGGAAGAAAAAGAAGCAGATCAGAAAGATTTACAAATATTGACTTTAGTCAGAAAAATCTATGTAAAATTGGGATTAAGGCAGGTTTGTTTTCTGAAGAGATTCACACTATTAAAAAGAAGCCAGATATTTGAAATTGAGACAAGCTAGACATCTTAAAGGCATCTCAGGAACTGGCCAAAGCCCACCTATGACAAACTCAAAATTACAAAACATACATTTATTTGAAAGGTTTTTCTCATGAGAATAGAGTGCCCGCCCATGAGACAGGTAGCTGTTGGCACAGAGTCACTGTGCTCAGCTGGCCAGGGAGGTAAAGGTTGCTGCAGGTACGGTCCAGTGAGACCTGTTGGTCTCTAGACCACATGGTATAGCAGAAGGCTGTTGAGAAGGCTGTTATCACTCAAGAATTCTCCTGTTCTGGTCACCCCACCTATACTTCCTGCATGGCTACTGGCCAATCAGTGTTTTATTAAACCAACACAAGTGACAAATCTTTACAGGGTACAAGACCATTGTCCCACAGCACCTCCCTTTGTTTTTTCCAAAACAAAAACTCTGAATCTAATCTTTGTTTAGCTTTTTTTACTGACCATTATCCATAACAACTTGTAACCAACACTCTAAACAAAGACAAACATCTATAATCCATTTTGGGGGGGGAATGTGGTCATAGTTTTCTAGGCTACTTCCTGCTGATTGGGGGTACTGATAATCTTATGGGGGCATAAAGAAAATTTAGGATTATGGTCAAGTCCAGACTGGAATATTCTGTGAGGCTTGATCATCTCAGCCAGAAGTCTTGAGGCTGTTTTAGATGTAGAACTCAGAGGAAACCCCAACAGAGGTCCTTTGAAATGTTAGATCATCTGGGCCTATGAGCTTATGGGGATCAATTGCAGTCAAACTACCACACCTGTCTACCTCTTCTTCCAGTCATCCTAGAACCTCTGTACTTTGTTTCTCAGGTCTAACATGCTAAAACTGATAATTTTTCTATATTAATTAATTAAAAATTTCTGCCAGACATGGTGATGCATATGCTTAATCCCAAAACTACAGAGGCAAAAGCAGATGGATCTCTTTGAGTTTGAGATCAGTGAATTTCAAACTAGCCAGGACTACATAGTAAGACCCTGCCTCAAGAAAAAAATGTTTTGTCTTTTTTTTTAAAAAAAAAACATATCCAAGCCCAGGCTGCTGCCAAGAAACATATCTGGGTCTACTCTCTTACCATAGCTGGGGGCTGTGACTATGTCCATCCACAGTCCATGTTACCACCAAAGGCCACACAGGTGCTGGGGTCTGTGGCCATGTTGGAGCCCGAGGGCCATGCTGCCACCAGGGCCATGCCAATCTGATTGGCCTGCATGGCCAACTGGGGCCATGAGGACCTCTGGACCCAAGGTGCTGTAGAGGGCCATATCTGGGTCCTTAGTTCTGCTGCAGCTGGGGTTTGTGTTGATGTCAATGGCCCATGTTACCACAGGGGACCATGTACATTGAAATCTGAGGGCCATGCTGGACCAGTCCTGCCCTTCATTGGCCCTGGGATAGTTGGCCCTGCCCCTGGCTAAATGCTGCAGCAGGAAAGCTAGCCCTGTCCCTCATGAGAGAGCTGCCTCCTCCCCCTATACCTACTCCCCCTCACCAAACTTGGGAGAGATGGACCCACCCCTCATCACAGGCATAGGAGAACTGGCCCCATGGCATGGGCCTAGGAAAGCTGGCTCTGCCCCTTGCCTGAGGGGATGGTCCCAGTAGCCTGGACAGACAAGCGCAGCTACCATCCAGGCCCACATTCTAGGCCTTGGGTTGGCCTACCCTAACATCTATGACCTGCTGGAGTTTGTAAGGGACTTGTCCTGGAGAATGATAGCCACAGATTCTCCATGACTCAGGACAAAAGAAGAATATCTGAAAGAAGTTTTGGCGAGAATCCAGTGATGGTGGTGTGCCAGAGGCCTTGAACCAGACCAATGACTCATATTTGAAATGAATATTTTGTTGGTGAGGCTGACTGAACAAAAGGGTATACTACATGACACACCACAGCACCCAATGCCACTAAGATGAATGAAGAGGTACTGGAAAGACAGAGGAGGGAGGTGGGTTTTTGTTTGTTTTGTTCTTAATTCATTTTTAGAGGAGTTTCCTTTGAGGGGATGTGGATATAGAGGCACTGGGAGGTGAGCAGGATTGGGGTGTGTGAAATGAAATTCCCAAAGAACCTATGTGAGTGCAAGCTGGTACAGACCTTTTGGACCTCAGTGTGGTGATTTCTCAGAAAATTAGGAAACAACCTTCCTCAAGACCCAGT
>LOJH01057729.1:0-11513 GCA_001685095.1 Ellobius talpinus | reverse complement strand
TCACTGGGAGTGGGCGTGGCTTGCCTCTTAAAGAGTCAAAAACCATAACATTAGTAACCTCAGAATCACCATGAAAAGCATTTCAGTAGTTAATGGGTGATTTTGGTTCCAAAGCAACATGCATTTATGTCTTAATTCTTGAACTTGATTTATCAAAAACATAATAGAGACAGCTTCCTACATGTTCGAGACTTTTCCCTCCACCAACTTTCATTTAGATTTATAATATGAATTTTATTCAGTAAAAACCTACTCAGCTACATTCAATGTCACACAAAACCGGATTGTATGTGTGAATACTGGCATTCAAAACATTCCTACTGCCCCTCTCCAAACTTCCACATCCTACTGATTCAGGCCAAGAGAACTTGCAAATCCATTTCGTCGTCGAGATGATTTAGGATAGGACCAGTGGGTTGCATTGCCCACTCCCACTCCCTAACCCAGCAGGAAGCCCTGGACAGAGGGCGGATGGCAGCCTTGGGTGCAGGTGCTCAACACCCACTCCACTGGGCTGCCTTGCCTGAGTGTGCAAACCATCATAGCACACCATACCAAAACTGGACTAAAGTACGGCAAACTGCAACGCTTAGGATAAACACCAGAAGGGGTGAGCTCTGGGAATGTACTATTTCTAAATACAATGTAGTTCACTGTACACTTACATAATTTAACCTCCAGAAATGAGTGTGTCTGACAACAGGCTCATGAAATTAGTGTTAATTAAAATAATTGGCTATTTTGAGCCCCTGGGGGGGCACTGGGTTTGCTTCTGGTCAACACTCTGAGTCACAAAGAGGTTAGAGGTGCAGAAGGATGGAAAGCTACGAGTGGCAAAGCTCTTGGCTACTGGCAGTGTTCATTCAGCCTTTCACAGTTGGTTATACCAAGGTACAGGAAAATCCACCTTCCCCAGATGTACACCTTGGTTTGCACAAATCTGTGTTCCATTGCACTACACCTAATGCAATGAAGACACTGACCCCATGACTTCCAATGATTTTGTCTACTGCATACAAGTTACTGCACATGTGTCTAACTGTTCATAATACATCCTCATTCACCTGTCTATGTCTGTAGGATCTGTACTGATTGCCCTTTTCAGTAGCAGTTTAGGTGGTTTGTAGATATTTGCTTCAACAGTCTAGTTGTTGATAAGGATAAAAAATATAGATTGGATGTTTTGCCAAAATGTTGTCATTCTAAGCTACTTGGATTGGAAAAGGCTGAGGATGAGAAACGGTTCTGTGTTAAAGACATAAAATGACTAAAGAACATGGTATTTACAATAGGTAACATTTAAATTGATCATGTATGTCACCACAAATCCAACGAAACATATAGGAAACCTCTGTAGAAAACTATGAATTCTAGAGAGAGGTCAATGCCTCAAAGGAGAAAGCCACTCAACACAGTCAGAGATATGATGATGTTAGTACTTCTCAAACCAACCTACACTGTCCATCAAATCTTAATCAAAGAAAAAAAAATACTTCAGGGCTAAAAAGATGGCCTAGAGATCAAGAGCACACACTGCTTTGGTTCCCAGACCCCATGTTGAGTGATCATAACCACCTCTGAAACTCTGGCTTCAAGAGATCTGATGCCCTCTTCTGGCCTCCACAGGTACTGTACTCACATATTGCCCTGCCACCCTACCATACACACATAAAATAAACTTTAAAATTATTATAGCATATGATAAACTGGTTTGGAAAGGCTTATGTAATTGAGAGTACCCAGCAGAGGACAATGAGAGCATTTCCAGAAGATGAGCAAAGCATTTTTTTTTGTTTCGTATGAAAATCTGCTGATGTGATGGTCATCTAAGACCCCGTGGTTTGGCAGAAGAATAAAACAGGCAAATCAGAGGGACTAAGCTCACCCATTGTCTGTGGGATTCAGGACAGAGTGGTCGCTGCATAGATGAAGAGAGAAAAGGAACATCTTAACACATAAACATGTCCGTTTTCAGATGGCCTGGACCTAAAACAGGCAGACACATTGTAGCTCTAGTCCTGAGAGAGGAAAATCTCACCTCTAACTAAGCAGACCATAGAAGCCTGTAGGCCACCAACCTTCAGAAGCTAAGGATGGCTTTACAGTCCTAAAGTCTGTGTTACAGAAGTGAAACGGACATGGAAGAGAAGATTTGAGGTCCACAAAACTAAAGATAATTAGGGGAAAAAGTTTGCCGATACATGTCCAAGAATATGACTAGAATCTTCCTTGCAGTTAGGGGAAACAGCACCTCAAAACCCAGGAATGCACTAATCATAACCAAAATCCAGCCACCTAACACTGCCAGTTTCTGTCCTATGACACAAAGAGGCCAAGGCAAGCCAGTGAGCACAAGGAATTCTCAGCCCTCAGAACCAGCAAAGGGCTTGTGCTCTCCAGAAGTCATCAAGTAAAAGCTAATTCGTTAAGAACAAGGACGAACGAGCTGCACTAGAACAAGTGCCGTAACTACACGTTCAGTGTCTTCGCCACCAGAGACACGCAAACCAAAGCCATAGTGACAAAAAGAGCGCAAGCACACGAAGGACGAAGTTAAAACGCTTATGACACCTGAGGCTGGCATTGTCGCGGAGCCATGAGGACCTTCAGGAACTGATGCTGACAGGACCGTTAGTGTTTCAATCAACTAAGGTGCTAATGCTACTGGGAGGTGTAGACACCTTAGAAGGAAGGACTATAATAGGAGGAAGTGGGTCCCTGGGGCATGCCTTGGAGGGGATATTTTGTCCCTGGCTCTCCTGTGCCTTATTTGCTCCCTGACTGTCATATAGTGAGATGCCCCGCTCCCACCACAACCTCCTGGCCATGCTATGCTGCCCCAACACAACCAACACCATGCAAACCTTGGGCTGAATCCTTCGCAACAAGCCCATGTACACTTTCTTCCTGAGCTGACTCTGCTCTAGGATTCTTCTCACAGCAATGTAAAGCTGACTGCTGTAGTCAGTTTCTGTGTATTCTAGGGTGAAAGGTCTGGCAGGATGCTTCACCCATTTTAGAAGTTGACTCCTCTGGAGTTGGGGACAAAGCTTGGTTGTTGGCGTATTTGCCTTGCATGGGGCCCTGGGCTCCATCCACAGCTCCATAAAAGAAAAGCAACGAAATAAAATCCTTGCTCTAGACGCCCCCCTTTCTTCTATCCCCCACTGTTATAATTATCTTGGTTCATTGCATTTCCCTGCTCCAGTCCTGGGCACAACCATTTACCCAAGTTATACAAGATAGAAATAAGCTTCTAGGCTTTTGCAGTAGACACAGACAATAGAGGTATGAATACACACACACTTTAGAAACGTCATTCATTCTGACAGCACCAACTCCACTTCAACCTCAGGGCTTTTCTTGCCACCTCTTCCTCCTGCACTGGTGCCCTGCACATCAACACAGCTGTCATTTGCTTAGCCCATCCATCCATACATTTACCTAAAGCAACTTCATAGGAAACATTAGTGACGCCTGTAGTTGCCTCCCCTGTAATTATATGTAGTGCAGTATCTAAAAGTCATTTTCAGGGTTTGAAAGATGGTTTATTGGTGAAGGACACTTTATGTCAGGCCAGATGATCAAAGTTTATCCCTGGAACTAACATGGTGGAAGGAGAGAAGTAACTCCCTCATGTAGACCACTGACCTCCACAGGCATGCCATGGCATGCATGTGGGTGTGTGAGCATGCATGTAAGTACACACACACACATACACACACACTACACACAATGTGAAACAAAATTTAAAGGATTTTTTTTCTGTGCAGGTATATGTGTGTCTAAATGTATGTATGATTACATGCATGCCAGTGCCCATGAAGGCCAGAAGAAGGCACTGGATCTCCTGGAGCTGGAGTTAGAGGAGGCTGTGAACTGCCCATGTGGGTGCTGGGAACTGAACGCAGATCTTCTGCAAGAGGGGCAAACATCCTTACCAATGAGCCATCTATCCAGCCTCTCAAATGGAAGTCTAAGTCACTTGTATTCAGTTATGATTGTCATCTGGAGTGCACTTAACATGCCAGGTGTGGTGGCATACACCTGCAGTCCTAGTATTTGGGAGGCTAAGGCAGGAAGATCACCGTGAGTTTGAGTTCAGCCTGGGTTGCAATCAGTTTTAGGCCAGCTGGGGCTACAGAGTAAGACCCTGTTTCAAATAATCCAATCAACCCTAACATCAGACTACCCTTGCATTTCTGGGCATAAACTTGACTCGGCTGATGTTTGCCATATTATTAGTGTGTTAATGCAACCTGATCACTTCTATTTTACTGTAAGATTCTGCACTAGTATCCACAATATTACCATGTAAGATGAACATTTATTTTTATTTTTAACGTGTAGCATCTTTAACAGACTTAAGTTTCAATGTTACGCATTACACATAGTTCATGAAATCATTAGTTTCTCTTTTTGCTTGTGTTTAAACAATTCATGCAGCATTAGAACTTTTTGTCAAACAGGTTTAATAAAATTCCCTCATGCAAACAATTGGGCCCAGACCATTTTGTAAGGTAGTTCCTTGAAAATACTCTCTATTTCTCCCACGTAAATTGGTTTATTCAAGTTTGCTGTCTCTACTGGGGTTAATTTTAGTAAAACTGATTCTTTCCTAATTATGCACTTCAAATGTGTTTCAATATTTATTTGCAAATTAGTCTCTTGTGCTTTTAAAACCTTCTTCTGTATCCTATTTATTTGCTTGTTGTTATTCTTGTTTTATCTATTTATGTTTTTTTCTTCTCCTGGAATAAAGTGGCTAATAATTTGCCTCTTTTTCAAGAAAACTGGAATTTGGTTTATTGACTTAATAAATGATTTTTCCCTTCTTTACTTCAGCTGGCCTCCTGTTCCTGTCACCGTGCCTTCCCAGCTTTCTGACATCCCTTCTCCACCTCTATGGAAGATCCACCCCTTGGCACCATGAGTTGAAACAAGCTCCACCTCCTTTTTAAACCACTTCTTTCCAGGTGTTTGGTCACAGCAGTGATAAACAGTAACTACTATACTACTCAAATGGTTCAGGTAACATCTGACCGCAAAAAGTGTCACTACAGTATGACCCAAGGACCAAAAAGAAATGCTATTACAAGAGTGCTAGACGGGATCACAGTCACCACTGAGAACAAAGAACAGAACCTGGTAAAAGCAAAGAAAAGGGGAAGCCATATTTGTTAATTCTCAGAGACCTACAGCTGGCGGAATGTGCTGTGGCTTCCATATGAATGACCCCCTCCTCCAAGGTTTAGTTCTGGTTGGTGGTGTTCCTGAGAATCTGTTCAGTTCATGGATGGCTTGGTTCCCTGCTGAATTCATCCTGAATGGGCCACGAGGAGGTGGAGCTGGCGCAGGAAGGAGGTCATGTGGCATGTTTCTGAAGGGTATAAGTATCCTGGTCTCCCGCTCTCTGCTTCCTGGCCGCCATGAGGTAAGCGGTTTTGTTCTATGCCACACTTCCTCCCAGATGCCCGTGCTGCCTTACCACAGAACACTGGAGCCAGCAGCCACAGACTGAGACCTCAGAATCACAAGTCCTCCCTCCCTCCTTCAGTTTTCATCAGTTTCTTTGTCACACAGAAGAGCTAACACAGAACAGAAAGCAGACCAAGTTTTCACATCACGTGACTGCTGGCTTGCTCAGCCACTCTTTGCCGCTGCGGTAAAACAGCACTGACCAGGGCTGATGTACGGAATACTTTATCTTATGGTTCCAGAGCAAGAATCCGGAATGATGTGAGAAGCATGGCAGCAGGTGGCCAGAGCAGGAAGCTGACAGATCATATCTTCTACAGCAAGCACAAAGCCAAGAAAGAGAAAGGCAAGTGGGGTGAGAGTCCTCTCTCAAAGCCCCCCACCTTGCCCCATGTGAGGCGCTTCCTCCAGCAAGGCTCTACCTCCTAAAGGTTCCATAACCTCCCTGACCAGCAGCACCACCAACTCAGGGACCAAAGGTTCAAATGCATGAGCCTCTGGGGGTCATTTTCATCACATTCACTGTTGGAAGTCAAGAAACGTAGGCCTGAAGTGGTCCTTCACTGTATCAGCAATTAAAAAGCACATGACCTCAAATGCTGGCAGTCATGATGCCACAGAGGTCAGGGAAGGCACAGCACGGGCAGGAACACCTAATATCCTTAACTCGCTTGTGTCCAAATCTCATGTATTTATATTTCTCACTATTCAATTTGAAAGGGTCTCTTTAAGTAGGACTTCAGTTCAGACTTTTTAAAGCTTTGGCTTCAGGGGCTAGAGAGATGGCTCAACTGTTGAGAGGATTGGTTGTTCTTCTAGAGGACCAGGGTTCAATTCCAAGCATCCACATGGCAGCTCACAACCGTCTGCAACTCCATTTTCAGGGAATCTGGCACCCTCAACAGATGTGCATGCAGGCAAAACACCAAAGCACATGATAAAAATTAAATCTTAAAGAAACAAAAATAAAAACAAGGAAGCTTCTACTTTGTGTGCTGCCTGCCTGATGATACAACAATTTCACAGTTTTCTCGAAGTTTACTACTCTTTCACAAAAGCGTTCACTGCAGCCACTAATGGGATATTTTATGTTTAAACTGCTCGTCAAAAGTCCATAGTCATTCATAGTTAAGTAAATAATGTTGATGGTCCTGGAGCTTACACATAGTATGTGCAACTGCCAGGCATTTTGTCAGGGACACAGATGCTCTCCTCCATGCTCTTGGGAGAGCCTGACTCAGCTGGCCACCCCACCACGCTGGAGGTCTGGGGTGAGGCCTGTGTACCCGTAAAGAAGCTGGCAGAGAGGACTTCCTGAAATGGCAGATCGTCACAGCAAGGTGTTACGTCATTGCCGCAACAAGAAAGCCAGAGCATAGGAATGAGAAGTGGGCTGTGGTTGCCACAGACTGATCCTCAGGTCACAGCAGAATCACAGGTACTGATGGGGATCCATGAGGCTGAAGCTCAGGGGTCCACAGGGATGATATGAGCATCCCCTCGCAGGGTGGGGAGGGACAAGCAACCAACTGGCTGAGAGCATCTCCACAGGCCTAAGGAGGCTGGGCAGAAGAGGTGTAATAGCAGCCCACCGACTTCACAAGCAAACGATAATCAGATACAGGGAACTATTTTCATCTCATTCAACTGAACTTACTTTCTTTGAAGGTCATTTCTTCCAGGACATGTCAACTCCCTGTGGCCCTCCAGAGAGTGGGGGAAATTCCCTACCTTGAGGGCAAGCCAGCATTATTTCCCAAAGTTCTCCACTGGGCATTTGAATATGCAGAAACATATATCCATTAATGTGAAGAATACAAACTTTCCAAGCCAAGAGTTGAATAAGCACTGGGTTAAAAATCTTAATTAGAATCAAATAAATTTCTAATGACATCAGCACACCAGTAGTGCATACCAGTCCTACTAGGTGTCACCCGTCGGTGTTCAGCAGATTTTTTTGGGGGGGGCTGCTCTCAAGGCCTACTGCATGCAACAGGTACAGCAGATGGTGGTGGGACAGTGAAGGCTGTTCGCCCTGACTGGGCGATGAAGCCAGGCTGCTGCAGGGCAGAGTCTCCTTCCCACACCTCTGGGCATAGTCACCTGCACTTACTCTCTTGCAGTGGGAGACCCAGGCGCCAGTCTTCCATTGAGTTTTTAAAGTACGGTTTCATATAAGGGGAGAAAACTTCACAATCAGATCTTCAAAAAGGAAACAAAAACACAGACCAAAAGCAGAAAGGAAGCAGTAATAGGGCCGGAGAGATCACTTTTTGGTGTTGAAAGACCCCGGGAGATTTGATGATCTTTAGGACACAAGGAAGAAAAATCTTACCAATTTCAACACTACATTAAATACACTTTACAAGAAGTGTCTGAGCCAAAGAAAACAGTGCAGAGATGCCAATTAGGGAAGGGTCATTACAGCCTTTCATTCCTGGGAGGTTCCGAATCCAGAGAGCGGGAACCTCCTCCATGCTCAGTCGCCATGACAACCGGCATTTCAAGAAATCAGGCCAAAGTGAAGGTCAGCAGGAAGACTTTGCATACAAGGTGTCCTCACAGGATGGGAGAGGTCAAGTCCTCTGTGAGCCTCTGGCTTCTCTGTCTCTCATTCTTGCCTTACGATTTGGGCACTTGGTTTGTATGAGCATTTTTCATGTTGATCTTGCCTTTCTGCTGCTCACCCCTCAAAGATCATTTAGCCCTGTTAGGGCAGGGTTGTCTCCATTTGTGGAGGCCACATAGGTTCTCATTAGATATTTAAGTTAACTAAACAAGCTGGTAGTCCCCTGGCACATTTTACAAAAAAGTTACCCCAACAACATGTTCCTCAAATTTGAATGAAATCTAACTGGTAAATGTCTTAATGACTTTCCTGTTGCTGCGACAAAACACCATGACCAGGGCAACTTACAGGCTTTATTTATATTGGAAGGTCAGAGTTCATGATGGCAGAGCGGAGGCAGCAAGCAGCGGGGAGCTAGCGTGACGACAGGAGCAGGGGCTCACATCCTGAACTGCAAGCATGAAGCAGAGCGTAAACTAGAAATGGTGTCTTCACACACTCAGAGCCCACTTCCGGGGACATACTTCCTCCAACAAGGTCCCAACTCCTTCACAAACAGCTCTACTAACTGGAGATCACATGTCCCAAGGCCCAAGACTATGGGGGCTGTTTCATCCAAACTACCACAGTAAGTACAAGGTCCCGACAGCTTTCAGCTCCCAGGACCAACAGGACACACGCTCTGGGGCTGGCAGTATGTCACCCACGGCAGGCGGGCTGGCGTACATGCAGGTCAAGTTGTCTGTCCCCAGATAAGACCTGATTTGTAGTTTATAGAAGTCTCTGTAGGTATGCAGACCTCAGTAAGTGGTAGCAGCCCCTAATCTAATTCACAAAGCTCGTCCACGGACTTCCTCTGGCAGTGGGCGATTTTGAAAATGAAATCTCACCATGCCTGCTGGTTTAGGGTATAATTTCTTTTTGGTGGCTGGGGAACCATTTTCCAGAGTGTTTCCATGGAAGGGGAGGGTTAACTTTTGACTGTGGTCTAAGAGTTGTGAAGAGATACCCTTCCCAGAAAACGACAATGGCCACTATTTTTTGAGCCCTTACTGTGGCATCCTTTCCTGGGGTGCAGAAGACAGGGCCAAAGGCTTTAGAGGAGACTAGCGGCCTGGACGACTGTGCTCAGGGCCAACCTGCACATTCCCACTGTGGCAGACAGGGGCACATGATGGGCTCCGACAATGGACCTTCCCGCCTGTGTGCTAGGGGTACAAGAAAATACTCAGCATCCCCGAGATCACATCCTGCGTGGGATGGTAGAGCCATAGAGCCCTCGAGGCCCTCATCCTGACTGACACTGTCCAACAAGGGCTGACCATCATGCAAAAGAGGCTCACACAGCTTCTACCTACCCTGCCTCTCCAGGGGCCTCCCCATCCACATGGATCCAGAGCCTTCTATACAGCCAGGTGAACACTTTTTGCCTCAGTTGGGCCTCTGCTTCTCCATGTGAGGTTCAGGATGGCAGGCAGAAGAAGAATCAAAGCGACTGATGGAAAGGAATTTATATCTGTTTATCATACTAGCAAGAGATCACAGCCAAGAACAGAATCTACACTCTCATGCTCTTCTCCAGACCCAGCAAGCTTCCAAAGTATATGGGGGGCTTAGTGGTCACCTGGCTCCCCTGCAGGGCTCCAGGTTTCTAGTTGGCATGTTCCCCTGGCTATACTCTGCCTCTTTCCCTTCCTCCTCCTCCCTTGAGATAGATCGCCTCTTCTCAAAAGTCTGCAGATCTTGCTGAGTTCTTAGGAACTGAACAATGAAGGGTTGACCGAATTACTGTTTTCCACCTGTCAGTCCAGCTACCAGAAACCAGGATGGGCCTACTTGGCCTTTGGGAAATAGCCAGGACAGAGGGTTATCACCCTTTCCAAAGAACAGTGTTCCTTCTCACGCCACCTCTAACAAACCCAGTTCCTGATTTCTCCTCAGCAGTGTCCTACCTACGACTCCTGCTCCTGAATCCACCTTTTACACCTTTTACACCTGTGCACCACAGCTCTGTATCTCAAGCACACCAGACTATGGACCTGAGCAATGCAGAAGAGACTTCAGAATACCACGGCTGGCTACCTTGCTTTCCTTGCTCGTCCAGCTTTCTTTGTTTTTCAGAGGCATTTCTTACAAGTTCTTTTCTTTCTTTTTGCAGACAGGTCTCACTTTTGCCGTTCCACGTGTCTCAGCCTCCTGAGAGCTGGGATTACAGGCGTGGGTCCCCAACACTCAACACATAATGAACTTTTACAAGCAGTCTGGAGTTTGGGAGTTGTGTCAGAATTCAGGGCCATCACTAGGGTCAACTCAGTTGTCTCTGTGTGTCACTAAGAGTGGCTGGCCTTGCTTTCTGTCCTTGGGTGGGCCATGTACTCCAGCCTACTCCAGGCCCTGGTCTTTGTGTGATCTGTGGAACATAGGTCTTGACAGTGGTTGGACATACACTCCAGACATGGGATGTAGTTGGAATGGATGGTTTTCAGGGTGGGAGTCTGAATCAAACCCTTTAACAATCCAGTCTTTTTAAATCAAGAAGGTCCTGGCCATACTCAGGAGACAAAACTAGAAACCACCAACCTGCAAATATGAAGGTCAGAGTTTAATGATGTAGTTCTCAAGATATTTAGGGATTAGCTTCTCAGTGCAGATTATTTTAACACTGACCCCCAAGAGATCAATCAGATTGGGGGATCGACAGAACATTGTCTGGTTCTTCTTTAGCACGAAGCTCTTCAAGTGAGGCAGGGATCTAGTGGCCATGATGAAGAAAAGCAATGTACCCCTGGACTGCTGGAGAGCCAAATGGCTGAGAACAAGAGGAATCCTGTGGTGCCTGGCAGCCCTACAGGATCTTGGGAGGACTGACGACCTAGCCCCACCATGAAGGACTTAAGGATAGCTGACAGTGCTTCCTGCTCCGTGCAGTGCTCTGTAAAGATTCTGAAGTCATCAGGTCAGGCTATAAACTGTGGAAGGTCTTGGAATGTTTAGGAACACAGGCTGATAGATGGGGGGCACCCGACATCCCTCAGATGCCCGACACTGAAGGGGAATGCTCTTGGGAGCCAGTATGCCAATATCCTACAGACTACGGTTTGTTGAAGACAGGTGTCTGTCTTTCATGTGAACTGCCCTTCTCCTTGGGACAGAGGCGACAGAGTCATCCACAGACACATGCAGGGTCTCTCAGTGGGGACATGTCCTGCTCTCACTGCCTTTTGATGAGGAGCAGCACTACAGTCTCTGCTATGGTACAGGAACAAACAAGATTGATGGCATCTTCTCTCAAATCAGAAAGCACTTCCTAAGGATGGCAGAGTCCCTGGGGAGTGCACTCACCTAGGCATCAGAACCCCTTCCTCTAGTTCACTAGAACTTCTCAGTCCTGAGACCCTCAGCCAGGCCCAATGGCAGATGATGGAGGAGGGTCATCTGTCTATGTGTTACTTTCATTGGTTAATAA
>LOJH01057727.1:5746-15766 GCA_001685095.1 Ellobius talpinus | reverse complement strand
CCAGGCAGTGGTGGCACATGCCTTTAATCTCAGTACTTGGGAGGCAGAGGCAGGTAGGTCTCAATGAGTTTGAGGCCAGCCTGGTCTACAAGAGCTAATTCCAGGACAGCCTCCAAAGCTACAAAGAAACCCTGTCTTGAAAAACAAACAAAACAAAACAAAAAAATTTAAAAAATAATAAAAAAATAAAAAAGTGGGATGAGACAGGAACTCACTCTCTTTCAGTCTGAAGATTTCATAGAGGTAAGAGCTCTCCGGTGGCTTGGCTGAACCCCAATATCTGTCTCTGGGTTTTTATTATTTGTGCTACAAAGCAGCTCTCCTCAAATACCCCAAGTCTTCAGCTTTCGACAGGTGCCATATAACATTACATTTACCAGCCTTCTGCAAATCCCTAACGTGTACATATTTCCTAAGTGCCAAGGGGATGTTGCGAAGTGAGACGTACTTTGGGGCCCAAACTGAGACTAGCACAGACAGAAGTAGGTAGGGGAAGAGGAAGGGCCTTAAAAGGGAAAGAAGGATGTTTCAGCTCCCACCTGACGCACTTCCTTCTCTTTGCTGAGATGGTCCCAGAAGCTGGTCACCACAAAGGCTCCATGGGCCCCTTTTAAGGCCTCTTCCACAGACGCAGCATCATCCAGGTCACACCTGACCACTTCGGCACCAAGGTCCCTAAATGCTAGGGCGTTTTTCTGAGTCACATCCCTGGTCAGGGCTCTCACTGCGAAATGTTTGTTCTCCAGAATGGACCTGGCCACAGAGCCACCCTGAGCCCCTGCAAGGTCAGAGAAGAAAAAGCACAAGATCAGAAACAAGCACACAAACAAAAATGTTCACTAGAAGGTTCCCAGCTGCACATGGAGCTATTACTGAAGGACCCCCTTCCGGAGGCACCACGGGGAACTTTAGGCATCCCATGGTTTTCAAATTATCCAGGCCATAAGAGGGAGAGGGACAGGAGAGGCTGGAGGAAAAAAAACAAGCCACATGATCAGGTACAGACTCCAGTTAAACAATTAAACATGATTATGCAGACTTAGATACTATAGGGTTTTTTTTTTTAGTTTTTAGTTTTTAGTTCCCACACCTTGAATGATTCGTTCTCTCTCTCTCTCTCTCTCTCTCTCTCTCTCTCTCCAGTTATATTTATTTATGTCTATTCAGATTTTTCCAGTGCTGAGGATTAACCCAGGGCTTCACATATGCTTAGCAAATGCTTTTCTACTGAGCTGCGTCTCTCCAAGCTTAGTCTATATTCCTAAGACATTTTCAAAACTTTCATAAGTTTTACCCATGGTCAATTGTAATAGGATCTTCTAATCATCTAATCTGTTTGTTTTGCAATATGGTGTCTCTGTCCTAGAACTCACTCTGTAGACCAGGCTGGCCTTGAATTCATAGAGATCTGCTTGCCTCTGCCCCCTGAGTGCTGGATCAAAGGCGTGCGCTAGCACTGCCCCGCAGCATCTTGCAGTCTCATTTGTTGATCCTTAGGATGAGTTGCTATGCTCCTGAATCCTTTGTGAAAGAGTCTAGCCTTGAATGTACCAAAGGTTGGGGCATAAGCAAGCGCCACTATGCCTGACTTGTAAAATTGTTCTCAGTTGTCTTCTTATGGGACCTACCTGATGTATCACTGATCTGACCCTAGACAAAGAACTACCATTTCACAAGCTGGCTTTGCCAATGAGCCTCGGGTGGTGACCAGTAGCAAATTGGTTAGGGGTGAATGAATAGGTAGCCCAAATTCAGCAGATGTTTGAAAGAAACCTCCCCATGGAAATTAAAACTAAAATAAATCGATAAAAAGAAAACAGAATCAGCAAAGGAGAGGGAATAGTTGGGGGAACAAAACATCCAAGGTGGGAGAATTTGCATCCCAAATATATCTAGGCTGTGGTGTAGTTTATTGGTAGAATATTCAAGACTCAGCATCAGCAGGGTGTGGTAACACACACCTGAAATACCAATACTAGGAAGGTAGAGGAAAGAGGGTTGGAGCTCAAGATTAGCATTGATACATTGTGAGTTCAAGGCTACTCTGGACTACACATGACCCTGCTCGACAACAACAAAATAAGTAAGTAAATAAATTTCCAAGGAAACAAATAAGCTGAGCATGGGGACACTGGCCTTAATTCCAGCATGAATTACTCAGAAGGGGGCTGAGACAAGAGTATTGCTAGAAATCCAAAATCAGCCTGGGCACAGTGATTGTTAGGCCAATGTAGCAAAATCTTCGGGNGGGGGGGGGAAGCTGGGTGTTGCCTGTCCTTAATCCCAGCACTTGAAAGGCAGAGACAGGTTGATCTTGAGTTTAAGGCAAGCCTGGTCTACAAAGCTAGTCCCCATGACAGGCGGGGACACCTCTGGAACTGGTTGTCCATGTTCTATAAGAAAGCAGACTGAACAAGGCATGGGAAGCAAGCCAGTAAGCAGCATTCCTCCATGGCTTCTGCATCAGCGCCTGCCTCCAGGTTCCTGAGCTGTTTGAGTTCCTGTCCTGCCTGCCTCCAATGATGAACACTAAGTCAGATAAACCCTGTCCTCCCAAGTTGTTTTTGGTCATGGTGTTTCATCACAGCAATGGTAACCCCAACTAAGCATGCACTAAAAGCCCTGGGTTCAGTTTCTAGCACCACATAAAACTGGAAATGGAAAACTCATGTCTGTAATCCCAGCACTAACAACACTGAATCAGGAGAGGGACTCAGAGTAAAGTTATCTTTACAGAGTTAGTTTCAGGTCAGCTGGGCTACAAGAGATCACGTCTCAAAAACCTATGCACATGGGGGAAGGGTGGGAAGTGTTTTTTGTAAGAATCTCTGAAAAATTGAGCGTATTGTAATAGGAATAAAGTTGGAAGTCGGGCGTGGTGGTGCACACCTGCGTGACTCAGCACTCAGAACGCAGCCACAGGAGGTCAGAAGTTTGTGCTACCTCAACCACATCGCAAGTCTGAGGCTAGTGTAGACTGTGAGACCCTATCTCAAAAAAACCTAAAGCGACATAAAATTGGCACACAGCCAATGCCTATGCCCCAGCATTTGAAGTGGGTGGGAGAGACAGACAGACAGAGGAATAGAAAATAAAAAAGAAAGATGAAGAGACTGAGCCCAGAGGAATTTCAGAACAAAAGTGTGGAATATTTTTTTTTTTAGAAAATAATTCCTTTGGGTCCAAAGATACTGACTGAGTTTCCAGAACTCTGAGCCCAACACAGTAACAAATTAAATCTCCTGAACACTGTATCTCCAGTGGTGGCACACGCACGCCTTTGATCCCAGCACTTGGGAGGCAGAGACAGGTAGATCTCTATGAGTTTGAGGCCAGCCTAGTCTATAGAGTGAGTTTCAAGATAGCCAGGGCTACACAGAGAAACCCTGTCTTGAAAAACCACCTTCCCCTCCCCCAAAAAAACTACATCAGATTTATTTCTCTCTCTCTTTGGTTTGGTTGGTGTTCGTCTTTTGTTTTCATTGAGATAGGGTTTGGTTTACTGTAACCCACGGTGTCCTTGAACTCCTGCCTCTGCCTTCCAAATGCTGGGGTGTCTGGAGCGTGTTACAACAGCATCCAACTGATTTTCTTCTTTTTCTTTTTTTGGGGGGCTTTGTTTCAAACATGTTTATTTAAAACAGAATGACTTGAGGGGAGGACTAGGATTTCTTTTAAGAATAATGTACCACTGGGCAGTGGTGGCACACACTTTTAATCCCAAAGGCGGGCAGATCACTATAGTTCCAGGCCAGCCTGGTCTACAAAGCCAGTTCCAGGGCAGCCAGGACAACACAGAGAAACCCTGTCTCAAAAACCAAAAACCAAAACAACAAAACATTTCTCCAAAGGGACAAGATTTGTGTGTTATAAAAGCAGTGGGAACAGAATACCAGCTGGAACATAGAAGCAAGCTGAATAAGAATGGCACCCACTCAGGACCGTGGGTTTGCATGGAGACCAGCACCTTCTGCAGGAGAGGAGCACAACAGATTTGAGAGATCTCAGCGGACCACTGAGATCCACTGGCCCACCCTGTGAAGATTCCCAGAGCTCTTGGCCTACCAGAAGTACTTCCTGGGCTCCCCAGGAAACTTATGTCGACTCCTCTACTCAAAACCTTTCCGTGACTTCTGTCTTTTCGGAAAAATAATCTCACCATACTTGGCTTTTGTGTTTGCGCTCTATTGTAGACCAGGCTGACCTTGAATTTACAGAGATGCCTGCCTCACAAGTGCTGGGATTAAAGGTTTGTGCCACCTCAAAAGTCACCAGCCTCCCTTTCTTTTCTTTTTCTTTTGTTTTCTTTCCTTTGGGCATGTCAGTAACTTGCCTTCCTGGCCATGTGGAGCTTGTTTTTCAGTGTGGAAAGACGGGAAAGACGGGTCAGGTAGGGAGGGGTCCAGATGGTGACTTGGCTAGAACAAAATCTCATGTTTTAAATGGAAGACTGGAAACACCCCCTAGAGACCCTGGAAAGTCTGAATGGAGCCCTGTTATCTGTGAGGGAGAAAACAGAGTGACAGGAAAGATCTTTCTAGGCTGGGGGAGCAGGTGCAAAGGCTCTAAAGGGACGTGCATTTGAAAAACAGCAAGGAAAAGCCAGCAGAATGGCTCCGTGGATAAAGTGCTTGCTGCACAACCTCCACAGTTCTCTCATGCACACACACACACACACACACACACACACACACACACACTGTACTACAATAAACATTTTAAAGGAAAAAGGCAAGCAGCAAGGAAAGCCAGTGTACTCTCATGGGGGAGGGAGGTTTTTGGAGGACATGAGCCAAGACCGTACTTTCCTTGGAGTGAGACACCATACACTGACATTTTCAAAGGGATCATTAAGAGCCTGGGCATATAGGTCTACACTGATTTGACTAACAGTTTGCAAAGATGGCTCAAGCTGTTGGGGCAGAGTGGAAAGGCACAGGCTTCTCACGGCCACCTCACATCACCTGGGTGCTCACCAGGCACCGCACGTTCCCTGCTCCCTGCTTGCTTCTGCAGCTTATCAGACAATGAGCGGGAAAGGAGATCAGGGTCAAGAGAGACTTGCACCAAGTAGTTAGCCGGTGATGAGGGGGACATACCGTCAGCAATCTTTAACTTTCTAAGACAGTTTGTTTTTTACAAAGTATGTCAAGTTAACCTGCTCACATCAAAACCACTAAGCACAAGATGCCATTCAGTTTACTCCTAAGGGATGTTAGTTCTGCTCACTCTCTGGACCTCCAAATCTAAAACCAGGAAGTCAGAAAAACGAGCAAAGTTAGCATGCATTTTATGCCAGGGTTACACAGAGGAACCTTGTCTCCAAGAACAAAAACAAAACAAAACAACAACTAATATATATATTTACCTGTTGCTCCAAATACTGCAATTATTTTCCTGTTGGCCATGTTCCCAGGCAAAGAACGAGGTGATGGAGAGCAGCCGAGAAGAGACAAACCAGGAAATGCCGTTTCTTTCCTGGCGCAAAAATTATAAGCAGGTAGGAGCACCACGCCCCTGTAGAGTGCCCCTCCCTTGGAAGCATTCTTGTTTCCACTAACTCCTTCACTCACTGTGTCTCTGCCATTTTCCATTGATGATTCATGTGGAGCAGGGGTAGTGGTGGCTATCCCATGCCCTAGAAGAAGATCTGCACACATATAACTGATTGGCCTGTTTGTTCTGAGTTAATGTTCCTGCCCAGCTGGAACCCGAAGCAATGCCTTCTGACCCGGCTGTCAGAAAGTGCCCAAGTCTAGATGCCCAGGGAGGTCATAACCAGGCAGACAAGCAAGGACTATAGTAACTGAGGTACAGACATCAGTAGTTTCCCAAGAGTGACCACCACCTGCTGAGGGTGGGATCAGTTGCTCCCAAAGAAGAAAGCACTCTGAGGGCAATTTCTCTAAGATGTGTGGTGATCTAACAAATAAAGCTTGCCTGAAGATCAGAGTGCAGAGCTAAGCCACTAGTTAGCCATAGAGGCCAGGCAGTGGTGGCACACACTTTTAATCCCAGCACTCAGGAGACAGAGGCAGACGGATCTCTGTTGAGTTCAAGGCTGCCCTGGGCTACATGAGATTGAATCTGTCTAAAAGAGAAAGAGAGCCAAGTTGTGGTGGCTGGCATCTTTAATTCCAGCACTAGGGAGGTGGAGACAGGAAATGATATGGCTGGAGGTGGGGAGGAAGATAAGGAGGGAGGAGATAGGAGCTCAGGATTCAGTCTGAGGACTTGTAGAAACAGATAAAGTAAGAACATTGTAGAGGTAAGAACTAATGGCTGTCTGTCTGCTTCTCTGATCTTCCAGCTTTCGCCCCTAATATATGACTCCAGATTTTATTATTAAGACCAATTAGAAATTGCATTACAAAGATATCAGCCTGCTGCCTTTTCTTATCATCCTTTGAATAAGGCTCACCCTAGACTTGATTCATCCCTCAGCTGACGTCAGTGGAGATGGTAGCATCACCACTGCTATTCTGCTCCTCTCCCTCACTATTGCTTCTCACAAGTGATATAGTGATTTACAGGTCCTAGTGGTCTGGATCTAGTGAAGGGGCTACTCTATAAAAAAAAATTACAAGGGCTGGAGAGCTGCCTCACCCAGTAAGAGCACCAGCACCTGGAGACTCTGACTCAAAACAAACAAAACCACCAACACCAACAAAACCCCTGCAGTCCAGGGAAAGGCTAAGAGAAGCTGAGTCCCTAGGAGAGGCACAAAGCCCAGACTGGGATGTTTGGGAAGGGTTGGAGGTAGGCATTGCTAGAGGTGACCTGAAGAGGATCAGTGATGGGGCAGTGCCACTTTCCTCCGAGCGGCCCAACAATAAATAACGAGTTTTCTGTTCCTGTGAGACTCTTAAGCCAGCCTTAAGGGATGACCATACCCCTGAGTAGCCTCCCTCCCTCCCTTCTAAGGTTTCCCTGGTAACTGCAGCTTACTTGACTCATTTGAATTCCTCAACTTTCTTTGTGGAACTTGCTATGTAGACCAGAGTGGCTTTGAACTCACAGAAATCTGTTTCTGCTTCCTAAATGCTGGGATTAAAGGTGTGAGCCATCTTGTCCAAAAGTTAAGTTGTTTTTAGACAAGGTCTCATAACCCAGGCTGGCCTGGAGCTTGACACATAGTTGAAAATGACCTTGAATTTATGATCTTGTCCTCCTATTTCTGCTTCCCAAGTGGTGGAATTATAGCCATGCCTTATCATGAGTGGACTGTGGTTATAATATGAAAAGTAAATAAAAGGTGTCCTTTTTATACCTTATACTCTGCTTTCTTTTTCTTCATAATCCCATATTGCCAGACATGTGATAAGCATGTATATTTACTTACATATTTACTTTATGCCTCCTCCCTCTCTAGAGCGTATGCTCCCAAGGGCACCATGTTTTGTTTCCTTGTAGTATCCCTAGTGTCCAAAGTGTACAGCTGTATCAACACATAGTAAATTCACAGTAAATCTTTGTTGGGACAATGAATATTTAATGGATGGATAGCATTGTAAAAGTCAAAGTTAACCTATGAGCCTCCACCTTCCCAAGGACCAAGTAACTCCCTGGGATGCTGGGCATTGTTCCTGGGAAATGCAGTGGCTGTGTGGTCTTGTCCTTAAAAGGCCCCTGTAGACATGACTCATGGCTGCTCACTGGGATTCTAGAGTGTGGACCTGATCAGGGTTCATCCTGGTCAGTATTTAATTAAAGCTTGCTTCAAACTGGGCTCAAAATTGTGGAAGTGATCTTTCTTTGGTGAATCTCACAAGTCTCAGTATTAACATTTGGAGGCCCACAGCAGGATAGAAAGACCATTCCACCTCAAATTTAGAGCTAGGGTCTCCAATCCAGGACCAGTGGGCAACCCCAGGGGTGCGCACTTTGGAATATTAATCCAAACCTCCAGCATCCCCCCAACCCCCTACCCTCACCCCATGCAGTAAACAACCATGTTCAGAAAAGGAGATAGCAAGCATTTTTTTAGGAAGGTCTCCTTTTGAAAAGTCTTAGAAACCTTCTTAGGTGTCTGTGACACTTTTCTGAAGGGTGTCTGGATTCTGGTTATGGGATAACCTGAACTGGGAACAGAGAGGACCTGACAAGGTCTGTACAACCACAGTCACCAATATTTTTTCTTCTGACCTGCCCTGAGAGCACACTAGTGACACCAGGGGACCAGTACAATTGAGCCCAGCACATAGGTGTCCAACAGCAGGCTTCCAGAACCTGGACTGCACAACAAAGCCAAGAATGCCCCAGGACACAGGGAGCCAAACTTAGAGTTTGGAGAAGTCCAGTGCAGGGACAACAGGCAGACCAAAGTGTTGAGCAAAGAGACAGCTGAAACAGCCTCTTGTCTGTTACATTTCTCTGGGTTAGACTGGTGAACCTCTGAAGCAGGGGTTCAGTTGTTAAACATCATTGTCTCATGTTTCTCAGTTGTCATTTGGCTTTTTGTTTTCTGTTGTGGAATAATCTTTTTGTACACTGTGTAGATGTGTTGCTCTGATTGGTTTAATAAAGAGCTAAATGGCCAATGACCAGACAGGAAAAGGTTAGGAGGGATTTGTGGACAGGGAGAGAGCTATGGGGTGAAGGAGGGTAGAGTCGCCAGGAGACATGGAGAGAAGCAAGATGAGCCTGCTGTGCTGAGGAAAAGTACCGAGCCATGTGGTAGAACGTAGTTAAGAAATATGGGTTAATTTAAGTTGTAAGAGCTAGTTAGTAACAAGTCTAAGCTATGAGCTGAGAGTATAAGTCTCTGTGTGGTTATTTGGGAGTTGGCTGGTAGGACAGAAAATTCAACCTATGCATGGCATCCAACATGGGGCATGTATAGCCACATAAGGCCTGAAAAAACTTTAAAAATTTCAGAACACAGAGTCAAATGTAGCTTCCTGGTGACCAAGGTCTCTTGGATAGACTCAACCTACAAAAGCTGTCTGTGGACTGACACCATGTGCCAGCACCATGCGCTAAGCTGAGCTGTGTAGCGGCTGATGTAGCAATTTAAGATTTGTCTAGTTCTTATCCTGAGAGAATTGGAAGCATGGGGGTGGGAGGAGAATGGAGGGCAGAAGGACAAGAGGAGTGGAGAAGGGAAGGGGGAGGAGAATTTGAGGAAATGGGATGGCCAAGATTGGGGAAGGACAGAGATGGAGAGCAAGGAAAGAGATATCTTGACTGAGGGAGCCATTATGGGGCTAGCAAGAAACCTGGCACTAGAGAAATTCCCAGGAATCCACAGAATGACCCCAGCTAAGACCCTAAGTTTAGTGAAGAGGGTGCCCAAACTGGCCTTGCCCTGTAGTCAGATTGATGACTATCTTAATATCACCATAGAACCTTCATCCAGTAACTGATGAAAGCAGAGGCAGAGACCCACAGCAGAGTACTAAGCTGAGCTCCCAAGGTCCAGTCAAGAGTGGAAGGAGTGAGAATACAAGCAAAGAGGTCAACACCAAGATGGGGACACCCACTAAAACAACTCACCTGAGCTAATGGGAGCCCACCAACTCCAGCC
Organism: Ellobius talpinus; assembly: GCA_001685095.1. Lineage (NCBI taxonomy): Eukaryota > Metazoa > Chordata > Mammalia > Rodentia > Cricetidae > Ellobius > Ellobius talpinus. The sequence goes on along the minus strand of LOJH01057727.1, from coordinate 6,240 downwards.
TTACAGCAAGGGAATTAGCATAGGACCAAATTAGGCCCTCTGAATGTGGGTGACAGATGTATGGATGGGAAAGACTGTGGGGCCACTGGTAGTGAGACCAGGATTTATTCCTACTGCTGGTACTGACTTCTTGGAATCCATTCTCTTTGGCTCAGCCTAGATATAGTGGGGAGGGCCTTGATCTTACCTCAAAGCAATGTGTTAGACTTTGTTGAGTCCCCATGGGAAGCCTTATCCTCTCTGAGGAGTAGATAGGGAGTGGGATGGGGGTAAGGTGGAGGGAGCTGGAGGAGGGGAGAGAGTGGGAACCAAGATTGATAAAATGAGAAAAGATAGTTTGGGGTTTTTTTGTTTGTTTGTTTCGTTTTTGCTTTTTGTAACAGGGTTTCTCTGTAGCTTTGAATCCTGTCCTGGAACTAGCTCTTGTAGGCCAGACTGGTCTCAAACTCACAGAGCTCCGCCTGCCTCTGCCTCCCGAGTGCTGGGATTAAAGG
>LOJH01057725.1:0-11513 GCA_001685095.1 Ellobius talpinus | reverse complement strand
ATAGATAGATAGATAGATAGATAGATAGATAGATAGATAGAATAGAGATAATAAATAGGTAAGTAGATAAATGATAGAAGATGGATATTATATGATATGATATATACACACTATATAATACACTATATATTATATACATACTATGAATGTATATGCTATATATGCGCTATATACTATATCATATACTATATCATATACTATATAAGATAGATGATAGATACTATATGACAGATGATATATACACTATATATATATATTAGTCTGCACAATGCATGTATTTTGATACACGTAGCATATATATATTCAAAAGCCCATCACAAAAATTAACAAAACTATGATGTATGTAAGAAAATAGTAGTGCCTACAAATGGATGGTTATATTACACATATTTTCCTTGCTTCTTCTATATTGTGTATTTCACAATAAACACGTGTTACTATTTTAATATTTAAGAGTTGTCTTCCCAAGGCATCAGTCCTGTTTAGCTGCAAGGATAGGTGAGCAACACTGGCTCCCTCACTGTGCTTGGCACCACTTTTACTGCACCCCCGCAATGTATTTTCTTATTTTAATTTTATGTATATTAATGTTTGACTGCAGGCATGCATATGCACCATGTATGTGCCTGGTATCTCTGGAGTTCAGAAGAAGGTTTTGGATCTCCTGGAGCTGGAGTTACAGATGGTTGTGAGCCACCATGTGGATTCTGGGAATCAAACCCAGGTCTTCTACAAAGCAAGTGCTCTTAACCGCTGAGCCTTCTCTACGACCCCATGTACCAGATTCTTCATCACACCTGACTACCTCTTGGTGACCATCCCTCTCCACCCTCACCTCCCTCCCCTGCTTCTGTCACAGCACTTCATTCTTTTCTTCCCCTCCCCCAGTCTTGCTTTCTCCTCTTTGGCTATCACCAGGATTCAACAAAAGAGTTTTTCCTGGGGGAAAGCCACATGATGTAGTCCCCGTCCTCTGTAACCCACTGACAATATTCTCAGGGTATCTCTTTGCAAAGGAGGAAGGACATCTGCCTCAGCAGTCCTAGGAGTCTTCTGGGACCTGACTTCATGCATCCCTGTGCCTTCATCCCCACTGTGCTTAGAGATGCAGCCTCCAGATCCTCATAGCTAGACCGTGCTGCTTACTCAGCTTCTCTGTCCCTCAGTTTCTCATTCTATACTTTCCTCGTGCAAACCCCCGATACCTAGTAAACACTCAACAAAAGTACGTCAGTTCTGGAGGTGTACACAGCGATCAGGGTTTGTAAAGGGACCAAGTGGAGTGCTTACCAGGTTTCTGATTCTGTCATCAGCTCGGGAGAAGCAGCATGCTGTTCAGTAGCATGCAATATTCTGAAGAGCTCAGCATTAGACTTGCCCAGGAATCCTATGGGTAGAATCAAAGATCAATAAGGTTTCGAAGCTCAGAGACTGCAGAGCATGAACACTCGGCTGGTGATTGTAGCAGTCATAAGTGGGGCAAGATTATCCGAGGGAAACGCAGGGACAGAATGAGGAGGATGGAGGATGCTGGAGGGCAGCAATAGCAAAAGCACTTAGATGAAGCTTAGGATGTGCTTCAAATGGTATAATGTCTGCCTAGCATGTACACAATCCTGGGATCCATCCTCAGGGCCACACAAGCCGGGAATGGTAGCACATGCCTGTAAGCCCAGCACTTGAGAAGTGCAGGCAGGAGGATCAGGGATTAAAGGTCATCCTCTACTACTTAGTGAGTTTGAGGTCAGGGTAGAGAGTAGTTCTCAAAAACTGAAAGGAAGAAGGAAGGGGAAAGGAGGAAGGGAGGAAAGAAGTCAAGGAGGAAGGGAGGAAAAGAGGGAGGGAGGAAGGGAGGAAAAGAGGGAGGGAGGAAGGGAGGAAAAGAGGGAGGGAGGGAGGGAGGAGAAGGAAGAGAGGGAAGGTCTTAAATGAAAAAGAAGGAACCTGTGAATGATTAAGGAGAAAATGGTCCAGAAAGAAGAGGGCAAGGGGTTGCTACTCCAGGAATAAGAGGAAAGGTTGATGGGAAGACTCCTGGCCCTGTATGTGGCCAGCCCAGAACACAGTGCCAATCCATTGGGATTGGGGTCAGGAACCAGAACTCACTCTCTCAGCAACACAGTCCTCCCCAAGGTGACAGAGGACACCAGCCTCAGGGCTGTGCCATCACAGAGCTGTGATCATGTGACCTTTGAGGAAGGAGTTGGGGAGTGTTCTGCCTTAAATATCTCCCATGAGACCTACCGTGAGCCATCCTAAACAGGCCGCTCGCAACCCCTCCATCGCTGTCCTTGTCATCTCTGGCCCCATCCTATCTCCCTGCTTCTGATAGATCTTCACATTCTACTGTACCCTAAGAGCCTCTACCATGTCCTGCTCCTCTTCTTGCTGGCTGCAAGGAACAGAAGTCTTCATTTTGGCTTGTCCGTGAACACATTCAGCACTGCTACCCCAGTAGGTATGCAACAAATATTTATTGGGAAAAAAATACCGCTTAACTCATGACAATGTGGGACTCCTAGGAGCTGACTGGGAATGCAACTTTTGGCCCCACGTTGTCCACTTGGGAAACTCCCAAATGCTTTAAGAAACAGCCCTCTCTTCCCCTTAGTAGCAGATCCAAATGAGAACAAATAGCTACCTTTCCTTTCCATTAGATGCTGCTTCAGCTGCCTCCCCCGACCCCCACACGCCCTTGATCTGGAAGACCTATGCTAAGCCTTGGGGTGACCCCAGGATGCTCTCCAGACAGCACCCCTGGCTGCCGTCATTTCTCTAACGAAAGGGAAGGATTGAGAAAGGTGAGGTCCACTCCAATCCCTGTCCCCAAGATGGGGTGCAAAGCTGAGGCATGCCTCCTCTCACCCTCCACAGCACCCACTGCTGCTCAAGATAGAAAGCAGTGCTCCCATGATTTTCTTTTTCCAGTGGAACACAAAAACTGTTCTATATCAAACTATAGCAGGGCGGCCATGTGCTTTTTATAAAGCTGATTACAGAGGCCAGATGAAAGAAGGTGGTGAGGTCAAACTGCATTTCAAACTCCCTCAGTGTTGTAGGTGGGGAGAGATGCTTTGTATTATATTCGTTAAGAGTTCACCACCGCTCGATAAGAATCTTGAGAAAGGGCATGCATGTTGCTAAATTAGCTCTAAAAGGGGCAACCTAAAGTAAAATAAATCAGAGTTAAACATGAGCTCAGGTTACCTGGCCCAGAATTGCAGGAAGGAGTGGGCTGCTAGGGAGTGTTTGAAAAGAGCTTGTCTGGCCAGCCATAAGAACAGCCAGGGCAGGAATGGGCCTGAAACGTTGCCCTGATTACAACCAAAAGAACACGTTTTCTTTCACGAGACAGTTCACAAGCTGGGAAGACCTTCCATGACAGTTTGTAAATTGTCAACCTCCTCGGTGACTTTTCAAACCCCAACTAGCCGTTTTCCATCATTACAAAATTGGTAGCTCGCATGTTCATTCAACACACGCCAAAGAAAGGTGGGTCTCTGCTCCACTCCAGGCATAAGAAAGACATGATGCCCGCCTCTAGAAACACAAGACATGCTCTGTCTAAGAATAGCTTTTGAAATCTTCCCTTTCCACCCTCAAGACCCCCACAAACACTTCCACGCAGGCTTTTCACTTTCTCCTGTGCATTAATACAGGGGCAAAGGATGTTACAGAAATGAAATACCAGCATCCTACAGCAGAGCTATCTTTCCATGGAATACTACTCATTTGGTTGTATTAAATATTCATCTGTAAGAGTATTCTTTGGGGATGGGAATGTGCCACAGTGGGTACAATGGCTGTCACTTAAGCATGAAGACTGGAGTTTGGCACCCAGGTAAAAGTCCAGGTGTGGTGTGGCAATGTGGTTCTGTAATCCCAGTGATGGACAGGTGGACACAGGAAGATTCCTATAGTTCACTGAGCACCCTCTCTCACCAACTAGCAAGCTCCAGGCTCAGTGAGAGACTCTGTATCAAAACAAACAAACAAGCAAACACATGTGCTCACACATCAGCACCCACATGTGCATACAAATCCCTAGACATATAAAACACAGATGCACACACTCATAAAGAGCACGTTTTTTAATCTTTGCACTGCTGGATATGGAGCCTGGGTCTCATTCATGCTAGCAAGGGCCCTATTCTAAACCATCCCCAACCACGGGCATGAACACTTTCATGGCTACACATCTCGAATTGTCTTCCAGTGTTTTCTTCCATAGCTAAGAATTGCTTCTTCTCAACTAGGCGTGGTGGTCCAAACCTGTTGCTCTCCCAACTATTCAAGAAGCTGTGGAGGAAGGATTGAAAATTCAAGTTCTGTCTGGACTACAGAACAAGTTTAAGACCAGCCCAGGCAACTTAGTGAGAACATGTCTCAGAGTAAAACGTGAAAGGGTGCTGGGGTGTCAGTTAGTGGTACAATGTTTGAGAGACCCCCGTTCGATTTCCAGCACTACCAAAAGAAAAGCATATTTTTTGAAGCTGCTGTGGTGCTGAAGGAAGCCTTTGTGAAGCTCTACAAAACATACAGAGGACTGAGACCCTCACTAACTCTTCAGAAAGATAGGAAATCCCCATCTCTGCTTCAAAGAATGAAGGGGGAATATGGTTTCCTGTGTGCAGCTATGTAGAGAGGAACACTGTTGAGCAGACCTGGGGGAAGCTGGCGAGACCTTTGACCCACACTGAGTTTAAGCTGATGAGGTGGAGATTCAATACTAGAAACACAACGGAAATTTCTAAAAGGTGGGATCTATTTCTTCTCTCATGACCCTTTTCTCTTCCTAGCAACCAGACGATTCCAGACCTCTCCCTGGCTAATGTTGCCCCTCACATGGCACCCCATCTGAAACTCTCAAAAATCTTCATATTTTACTGCCCTCTTTTACTAGATGAGATGCAGTGGCTGTCTTCCTGGGTACACAGCAGTGACTCAAAAATAACACATAACTTCCTCTCCGAAGAGTCAGGCAAACCCAGAGTCATGTGAGAAGAATATGGCAGCTTGCTAAGAAGAGCACATGAAGGCAGGTAACAAGCTTTTGAAGAAAGAAATGGACGGGGAGAGGGAGCAGCCCCACTATTCTGGCCACTATGTGTGTCTCTGTCAAAACTCCAAGGACTGAGGAAAACAGCCGCAGAAATGCCTCCCACCATCAGAGCTGCTTTCAAAAGACATGTCACCCAGACCAGTGGTGGTGGGGGCGGGGTTTTAGTCGGTAAAGGCATTTGCCTGAAGACTTAAGGACATCTCACCCAGGTGGTGGTGGTGGCAGCGGTGGGGGTGTGTGTCAGTAACTAAAGTCCTTTGCATGAAGACAAGAGAACCTAAGATCAATCCCCAGAACGTGCTTTAAAAAGCCAGGTGCCTGTGCATGTCATCTCAGCATTGGGGAGATGGAGACAGGAGGATCTCTGGGGCTTGCTTGTCAGTCTAGCTGAATCAGCAAGTTCCAGGTAGGAGTAAAAGGCCCTGTTTAAAAAAACAAGAAGGGAGAGGAGGAGGAAGAGAACAGTGTCCTAAGGAATAACATCAGTAACTGACACCCCAGCACCCTTTCACTTTTTACTCTGAGACATGTATCTATGTGCCTACGTGCGCACGCACGCGCGCGCACACACACACACACACACAATCTCAACCAACACAACTAAGATGAAGGGCCCCCTCCCAGGAGTGAAGTAACTTTGAGGACAGATAGCCAAAGGACAGGTGAGACCATTCCCCTCTAGGAGTCAATACAGCCTAACAAGCCCTGCTGAGGTCCACAGCCCTATAACGTGGGTATATACACAGTGGCGGATGTAAAACTGTCGTCAGAGCATCAACAAGTCAGAGTCAGCATCCTCCAAGAGCTAAAAGGATCCATAAATGCTCTCTTCTACATACTTGTATTGTGAGAGGAAACTCAGAATTACATATCAGTTGAGGTAGACTGCAAACAGCCTGAATCACCCTCAGGGAGAATGGAAAAGAGAATGTGGTATTTACACGAGGTGGAATACTCTTCAGCCATTAAAAAAAAACAAAAAGCAGGCTAGTCTGGCACAAGACACGACTTGGAAGAGCCTTGAAAACGTGGCACCAGTGAAACAAGGTGAAAGGAAGGGGCAAGTTGTCCACGATCCCAGTCTATGTATTCAGCACCTGGAGCATCTCATTCATAGAAACGGATAAAACCGTGGCCTCTGGGGCCTGCAGTGGGGCACAACAGTCATGAATATATGTGTTTTAGTTTCTTTCCCATTGCTGTGGTAAAAGGTCTGACACAAGCAGCTTCAGGGAGAAGGGGCTGTTTGGGGCTTGCAGCTGGAGGGAGGGGGAGCTCCAGCTGGAGGGAGGGAGTACCACCACACACCTACTAGAACAGTGAAATAGAAGCTGACCTCTCCACCAACCAGGAACACTGACAAGAATATAGAGCAGCCAGAACTCTCGTACATTGCAAGTTGGGGGTGGGGGGGAATTAAGGAAGAGAGAGAAGGGAAGATGAGGAGGAAGAGAAGGGGAAGAAGGGAGGGAGGGACAAAGGGAAGGGACAAAGGAAGGAAATCATGTGTTCTCCTTGAAAAACGGCCTGAATGTTTCTTATGAGCTCACATACATGTAATGTGTGACCAGACAATTACACACCTCAGTATTTACTCTAGGAAAAAAAAAGTTTGTGTTCATATAAAAACATATACGTCTGTGTTTAGCAGCTGTATTCATAAACAGTGAGAACTACAAATAACCCCAGATGGGTAACAAACTGTGCTACCTCCACAGTGGGTGGCAATCAGTCATAAACACAGAGATGTTGTGGTCGACGTGAAACCTCATGTGGATTGCAATGGCACCGTTCTGAGTGAAAGAAGCCCACTTCAGACATGTATCACACATGTCACCTGGCTCATGTATCTCTAGTTCTTCAAAAGACCAAATTTTAGTAACATTAGTGGTTGCTGGGGCTCAGGGTGGTGACTGCCGAGGAACGACTGGGTAGCAGGAAGCAGGGTTTGGGGTAGAGGGGCTCTTCTGAATCCCAGTAGGTGGATTTGCTCTAAGAACCTACACAGAGATGCTATAAACAGCTATGGAGAGATGGCTTAGCTGGTAGAGCACCTGCCATCAAGGCCAACAGCTTCAGTGCAGTCCCAGGACCCATGTGGTAGAAGGAAAGAACAGACTTGCACAAGTTTTCCTCCAACCCATGTGCCATGAGACCAGTGTACATGTACACATACACAGATAAGTAAATGAACATAATTTAAAATGTTTAAAGAGCCTATATAATATGTTAAAACTCATACAGCTAGATAACCACAAAAAAACAGAATACATTTTTCTGTGTGTTAATTTGAAAAGAAATTTGCAGAGGGAAAAAAACACTTCTGTCTGTGAAATGAATGATTCACTCAACCACTGAGACCATCTGCAGCTCAGCCACCTCCTGCCTCAAAAGCCATTATCTGTGGCTTTGGTAGTCACCAGACTTCAAAATATTCTTGTGGCTGCATTCACAACCATCTAAGACATACAGCTGCTATTCTGGATTCTGAAGGGCTTTGTCAACAGCCATGTCACCAAGATGATAGTGTATGTATTGACACTGAATTCCAGGTGTCACTCTCAGAACTTATACAACACTGTTAGTCCACTCTAGCCTGAAATCCTTGGTATCTATTGTATATCTGAAATATTGGGAAGTGCCTGACAATGTAGGTCAGTTGGAAGGGAACGCTTATCTAGCATGTACAGGGCCCAGAGTTTGATTCTCCATGCTGTATTAAACCTGGCACAATGGTCCATGACTGCAATCCATTATTTCCCCAAGCGGCACTACCAACTGAGAACCAAGTATTCAAATGCCCGAGCCTATGGGGAACATTCTCAAACCACAGTCAGTGAAGCACTTCTTAGCCTTCCAACACTCTGAAACCTGAGTTTGGGCCCACTAACTAATTCATGTTAAAAAGAAATTAAACAGCTAGGGATAACTGCACATACCTGTAATTCCAGTTCGGGGGGGTGGGGTACAGGAAGAAAAGAAACCCCAGTCTTGCTAGTTGGTGAGCTCCAGATGGAGAGACCTTGTCTCATAAGAATAATTTTTTATTGACCATTTGCACCAAGCCTGAATGAGACAGGTCCTTTCAGGTCACTCATGGGTGAGGAAGGGGCTCATGGAATCCCAGCCCTTACTGTTTAATTTGCAAGCCACTGATGGACTGTTGGAGAGGAGAAGCTGCGGTCTTCAGTTGTGAAATTACTGATGAACCACCAGTCTCTCTAAGTGGCCCTGGGCAAACCAAGAGGGGCACAGACAAAACCAAAAGGTTTGTCTGTGGGAAAGAGATTGGCAGCGGAATTGAGGTATAGGGCGGGGATGGAGAGATATGAGAGAGGGTATGGAAGGAGCAAAAGAATGCATTATATATTTGTCTGAAATTGTCAAAGAGCAACTTTAATAATAAATAAGGTAGAGATCAGCTGAAGAAGACATCTCATGTTGACCCCTGGCTGCCACACAGACATCCACACATGTACACACATACACTCACAAAAAATAAAATTGGAAAATAAAAAACAAAGGTCTTCCTCACATCTATAATCAAAAGAAATCAGCGCTAACAGATGCTCGGATACCGGTGAGAACACCCGCTTACCCAGATGCTAGCTGTAAACTGGCCCTTCACTGCGGAAGGAATCCTCCTAGGTGCCTAAATTAGAGTGACAGATAACAGATAGTTGTTCGACTCCTGCTAAAACTTCCACTCACAGCCACAATTTCTTCCCTTCCTTCTTTAAAACCTGAGTGCAGACGCAGCCCAGGAGGCCGTCCTTTCTCATTTCACTGTCTGTTGGCAGTCCTTTCCTGAGCGCTCTGCACAAGCGCACGTTGTATATTCAAGGGCAATTAAGTTGCTAATAGCTCTCGCCAAAGTCGCCTGCTGCAGATGATGATATATTGTGGAGCATCTGATGCCAGAGACGTAACTGGGGAAAGGAGGCTGCGTTTTTGCTTAACTTGTTAATAAAAGAACCCTGCGTGGCTGAAGTGAAGAGCCAAAGTTTCGTACTAAGTGCTTCGCGTTGAACTTGACGTACAATTAAGCGTTGCCATGCCAACTGGCTTACGACGCACCTGGGGAAAGAGACGAGCCCAACATATTTTTTCCCACTTAGTCCTTCCAAATATTCTGCCTCTCTCCCTGCATATTCCGTGTGAAACACTTACGCGAGATAAGACGCCCTCCTTACACCAGATAGAAATGTTTTAGCTCATTAAATCTCTTCTTCCAGAATACTAATTCTGTGCCTGACTGGTGCTTTATTACAGATAAGAGAATAATTCAAAATTAAAAGACGTGAAATGGAGCCTTTTAAGTTATCACTCAAGCCATTTGAGGGGAAAAAAATCCTCTTATCTAAAAGGGTTCTTTTTTTATATATAGTAATAAAATGGACCCAAACATTTGTTCTAAGTTCTGAGAGCCCTATTTTGCCCCATTTTCTGAACAACACTTAATGTGTAATGTAAACAGCTTTTCAGATCCTTGAAGCTGCCAATTCTAAGAAAGTTTCCCAGCTGCCTTTCTCAGTACCTGGCTGGGTCTCCTCAAGACTCGGGGGCTCCCCCTACTGGCCTGAAATTGCAGTGCCTCGGTGGACTTACCTGAGACTGGGTAGCCCTGGTCAGCTGTATCTATGGGCTCAATAATGTTTGCACTGTTCAAGCGGGGGTTTCCACGCCTTTTATTCTTGGTAATTCGTCATTAGGTAAAAGTTAATGTAATTTTTGTTCCTCAAAATTTCCAAGGTACTCTGGCAAGGGAAACCTAATAGGACAACATCTGAAGCAAATGTTATGTAAGGCTGGCAAAATGTCCCCAAAGCATTCTCATCCCAGGACTTCCCTCTCTACTCCACAATGCCTTTCTCCCCATAAAGCTTGTACCTGAAGCCACTGACAGCAAAGTCCATTTGTGCCACAGCAGTGCTCAACCCGTGGGTCAATATAGCCTGCAAATCAGATATTTATATTATGATTCATAACAGTAGCAAAATTACAGTTATGAAGTAAACAAAATAATCTTATGGTTGGGGGCCACCACAACAAGAGGAACAGTACTGAAGGGTCACAGCATTATAAAGGCTGAGAACCACAGGGCTAGAGAAATCGAATAAAACTGACCATTTTAAGTCAGCAGTCAAAATGGAGAACAAAAGGTTTTCTCTTATGATATTTCCAGAATCCACCCTCCACCCCCACACACACCCAGAGCAGCTGAACTGTTCTGATAGGAGTGGGCGGCTGTGTCCCCCAAGGCCAGCCCGGGTTATGGGGCAGATCGCAAGGGGCCAGTCCTTGGCCTGCAGCGGAAGCTTGCGCTGCGGGGCACGTTTCCTTTGTCCTCCAACATTATGCAAATAAGCAAATCAAATTAAGTACCTGAAATTTTTTTTTAATTAAGGGTTTTGATTAGACGCGGATCTGTTGTAGGCAGAGGAAGAAATTTTATTCCAAAACCCCAGACGCCCTGGCTTTCCTGCAGGTCTTCAATCAGGGCACATCGCCCAGAATTGTGGGGGTGTTCATCACTTGGTTCTCAAGTGGGGAGGCACCTGGGACACAGGGGCAAGAACTGAACCAGGGAAAAGCAGAAGAGGGAGGGAGAGAGTTCTAGAACTTCGTGAAAATCAACCAACCCCAGCTGCTCGGTTCTCTCACTTTTTTAATTCAACATTTTTTAAAAAGAGAAAGGAAAGGTAAATCTACATACAGTTTCTGTTTATCTAAAAGAGGTTGGCTCAGTGTTGTAAGCCAGAACGCGAATGTTACATGCTTCTATGACATCAGACCAGAGAAGAATGTTCTAGCTAGACGGGCAATTACTTTGTCAGGAAGTGTGTTTACCTTCTGCCAGTTATGGGGCTTAGTTCCCACAGAGAAAGGCAGGCAGCAGCCATAGGTGCCAAGGGAGATTTTTGTGGGACCCTACAGTCTTCTACACAGAGGCAAACCTTTTTTTTTCTTTGTTTTTTTCATTGGTTTTCAGGAAGAAAAGTTTATTAATTGCATTGTCAGGGGACACTGGGCTGAGCAGTGACTAGAGAATGTCACCTGCAGCCTAAATTTGTTGGATAGGAGTGGGTGGCTGTGTCCCTCAAGGCCAGCTCAGGTTATGGGACAGATGGCAAGGAGACCACAGTCACAACTGTCAGCTTTCATCTTGAATGGCAAGTACCTCATACACAATCATATTTGATTTTCATAAAACTATGTGAGAGAGGTACTCTTAAGTCAGTCCTACTCTACAGATGGAGAAACTGAGGCCCAGGAAGTGAGCAGCTTAGATTCAGACTCAGTGCTAGACGTTGCCTGGCATGTGGCAGGTGTGCAATACATAAGTGATGAGGCTGGAGGGAGGAGGGACGGGTGTAGTGATAAGGGAGAGCAGGCGTGCTTTTCGTCCCGCCTGGCTCCCGCACGGCTAGCTTAAACCCCGAAATAACAA
>LOJH01057719.1:0-11514 GCA_001685095.1 Ellobius talpinus | reverse complement strand
GGAGAGTCAACCTACCTCAAGACTTTTTTAAAAGAAAAAATGAAATCATTGTTGACTACATGATGATTTTTAAGCCATCTTAGGATACTATTTTTCAAAAACAAAACAGTAAGGCAAAGAGTATGTTCTCCCAGAATCCTTGGAGAACTGGCTGAGAACTCTCACAGAAAAGGACACTTGAAGGTGTTTAAGAAATTTATGTTGAGTGGTATAGTATGCTCATGTAGACTATGTACAACTGCCTCCACTGTATGTTATTTTGAAATCATTTGCAATACCTACTATAATGTAAAGAGATGTGAATAGTAGTTATTCTGTTTTGATACAGATATAACGATAGCTATAAATGTCCAAGCATCTTCATAACAGGCAACCCTTTTCTTTTCCTGAAAAGTTTGTATTTGAAACACATCCAGCACACAGTTCCTAACATCTTGGATCCTACAAAGTGTCAGTATATGCTATGGACTTGACAAATGTTTGGAGGCTTCCAGAGAGACAGTGATTGGAGGCTAGCTCCTATCCCAAAGAGAACCAACCAAACAGGATTAGAGAGTTAGAACTTTCATCCTACTCTCTAACTGGGAAAGGAAGAAAGGCTAACAGTTCAATTAATCACCAATGAACAATGATTTATCCAGCCATGCCTGTTTAATGGAGCCATCAGGAACTCACCAAATAGTAAGACTCCAGAGCTTTCAGGTTGAACACTTGGAGAATGGCATGTCTTGAAAAGGTTCATTGACTTTGCTTCTATCCCTGAACACTGCCCTGTGTGTCTTCCATCAAGCTGCTTCTGTAGTGTCCTTTATGACAAATGGATACAGCAAGCAAAGTACTTGTCTAAGGTCTATAGACCACTCCAGTAAGACAGTAGGGTAGAGGAAGGAGCTATGGGAACCTCATATTTGTAGCCAGCTTGGATGAAAGCTGAGAGCAATTTTGGAGCCCAAACCATGCAATAGGCCCCTGAAATAAGAAAGATTTGTGACTCAGATTTTTACCCATGGGGTCTCAGATAATTCAACCCATTAGTATCATGTTGAATTATATTGGGGAGATGCAGGTAAAGCTTGAGAACTTCTTTGTGTGGAAAGTTCTACACATGTTGGTGACTAAAACAACATTGCAGTTTTTTTTTCTTTCCTCGTCTGTATAGGGACAGTAGGATGTTACTATAAGCACAGATTGCTGGCAAATTCCAGCAAGCTACTGGTTTTCTATGTAGTTAAAAATTACCATTGACATAGGAAAACTTGGATTTTTTCCTACTTTTCATAGTCTAGTGCTGTGGGAATAAGGCTCTGATGTTTAGGAAATCACTCACAATAAGTGTTTTTAAATTTTCAAATTAGAAATAAAAGTTCTGATTGATGAAGCATGGGTATGCAGTCATGTGATTTATAGATCATGTCACTTATTCATATATCTGGAGGTGACTGATTTATTCATCTACAGAGTTGCTTCCAAGTCATGCAACTGTTCCGTGAACATGACTGATTTAAAATATCAGGAAAGGATGCATGGTTCATGCAGTTGATTTATAAGATGCATTACTGACTTATAATTCCTCCAGCAGAGGCAAGAGCCAGTGCTTTATACTTGGGACATAAATATCCATTTTATTAATAAAATAAGATTGATTTATTTTCTTTGTTTGTATACACAGAGTTGAAGCTGTAGCCATCACCCTGGCACCCAAATAGTTTCCCCTCAAAGGTGTAGATGATATGATTACAGCTTAGTATATGGAAACTTCTGTTGAATACTGTNATGAATCCTTCTCTTCATTTTCTTTTTAGGGTCAAATACATATGTTGTTTTTTGTCAATCTATTCACTGATTTCATTGTTGTTACTTTCTGTTGCTGTTGATAATTACAACTGCCTTGGGGCTTTAGTTGTCACTTTGGGAGTCAAATATTTAGTCTCAATGTGACCTTGTGAATGTTGTTGGTCAATGGAAGGCCATCTTGTGGAGCCAGTGCCAGTCACTGAAAGCACTGGGTAGCTTGAAACTGTTCCCTTGTATTCTTTCAGGATAATGACTCACTTGTAAACAGTGTGAAACATCATTTCCTTTCAAACCTTTGAAGGCCTTCCCATCTAAGTCCTCATTTATTGTTGATTTCTAACTCTTAAATGACTCATAACATGCATTTCATGTTTGAGAGAATTTCTGTGGTTTTTCAGGGGCATGCATGATTAACAGGGCCGTCCTCTAGAACTCTGAGCTCATTGCATTCTGATACTAGCGATCATTATGTTGTCTTTTGATATGTCTTTCCTCTACTTTCTCTGTTCTCTGGGTCCAAAGCTGTAGCAAGGCAGGTTTCACATCATATAGGTCAAGAAAAAAAGTGTGAAGACTACAGATAGCTTTGAAGGTTTCATTTCTTCCATGCTTAAGGAGAACCTTTTCTATTCAGATCTTCCACAACCCCCAGGTTTCATGTTTGGTGAACTCTTGCAAATAAAGAAATATGAAATGAGAATTTGCAGAAATCAGGATTCCCCAAAGCCTGAGTTATTTTCTGAGAATTTTATCAAAGCTATTTAATGTAGACAAAATGAGTAGAATTGATGCTTCCAAAATACTTTCCACAATTTTGAGTTTTGACTGCATATCACTATATGCAATTCATCTCATCCCAATTTATCATAGTAAGTATTAATGCAAATGGAGCACAAAGATGTAAAAGAATACTTAAAACATTTACCAGAATTCTTAGAATAAAATGTAATGTTAATATTTAAAACTTTATATTAATACTGAAGTGTATTCCTTGCTTACCAGAAAGAAATGTCCTCACAATACTTACTATGAGAGTTTATAGATCATTACTCTTGCTTGTTCCAAGTTAGCCCAAGTTAGAAGTAATCAAATGTTCATAAATGAATTGTGGGATGTCTCTACAAGAGAATTGCATCAGGAATAAAACAAATTGAAGTATGATACATCCGGAAATGTGGATAAATTGTACCATTATACTGAGTGGGAAGAGCTGCTACAGGAAGTACACGTTGTATGCTTGTTCGTTCCCGGCCGCCCAGACCCAAAATAATCACACAGAAACTACATTAATTATAATTCTGTTTGGCCAATAGCTCAAGCATATTTATAGCTAGCTCTTTCATCTTAAATTAATCCATTTCTATTATTTCATATTTTACCATGAGGCTCGTGGTTTCCAGGCATCTTTCTCCTTTGGCAGCTACATGGCATCTCCCTGACTCTGCCTTCTTTCCTCCTCTGTCTGCTTGGAACTCCTGTTTTACTCTATTCTGCCCTGTTGTAGTCCAAAGCAGTTTTATTCATTAACCAATAAAAGCAACACACATACAAAAGGGCTTCTCACACCAATATGTAAGTGCTATATCCCTCATGTGAACTTTCAGAGGGGCCAGAAATGCTCTGTTCATCGTTGACCAGTCACTGTTTGGAGTTGTAGGATGCAGGTGTTAAAAAGAGAAGAGAGATTTCTTTGAGTGATGAAAATACATATAATCTAATTATGATAACAATGACAAAAGTGAACCCATTTTTCACAACTCACAAGACTTTACACTTAAAACAGAGACAATTATATATCCACCCCAATGTATTTCTTAATAGAAGAATTGACAAAAGGAATGATGCCAGCTCTCTTTGTTCAACATTTTGAGTACCTGGTGTTAAAAGTGAATTACAGAAGAGCAAGGGCTAAGATTGTCCCTAGACAGGACTGTGCTAAGAACTGCCAAGAAATTTAATAGCGACTCTGTTTCAGTGATTTGTGGACCCATGCTGTAGGACACAGGCGCTCATACAGCAATGCAAAGAATAAGTTTGCAGGTATGATTCCTTCTACTCTGAGAAATTGTGCTTTTCTATATAACATTTGTTGTCTTAAAATCATGGATGATAGCACTCAACAAACAGCACAGCCACGTTTCACCCCTGCAAGAACTATCAACTCCACAACTAAAAGGGCTGCCATTCCTGGGAACAATATGGTTATAATCACAATTTCATTACCATTGGTGGCCTTTTCAAGCATCATGAAATTAAAATTAAAAGTCAGCTGTTGGTACTTCCTTACTGTAGGAAACATTGAAGTGTAATGCTTTTGAAGACTTGCTTTAACTGTGACTCTGGTCTCCCTGTGAGAAAGCTGCCCCTTTACAGTTTCATCCTAGGAACACGCCATTCACCCTGACAGATGCTTGCTTTGTTCTCTCTGTCATTACCCGGGCTGGAAAAGGGAGAGGCCGCATGGGAATAACCGTGTGGCTGATTTATTTCAGGCCTGTTCTGTGCAATGTTTACAACACAAGGGAGATGGGCTTCTTCACCACACATGATGAGTTTGCTCTACAGTCCCTTGCTCTTTTGATCAATAAACTTCATTCTACAAATCACGCTGCAGACCAATAAATCTGGCACTGCTAGAGCTGCCCAGTGTTTTGGACATCTTTCCTCCAAAAGTGAGAGGAAAGGGAACACACTTCTCCCACAGGGCACACTCCTCTGATCCCACATTTTTACACAAGGTCAGAAGTCAATCACTCCACACAGATTCTTCTACCACACACATTTCTGGCATTTTAAGATTTCCTTTGGTGGTTATTTATTCCCTTGGTAGTATAATGGAAAATGTTAAATGTTTCATGTCTTTTTAAATGGATGAGCTATATAAAACATTTATTATAAGATCAAAGCATAGATATTTTAAGCTTTTTGGTCAAATATCTCTTTTGTAACTCCCCAACTCTCTCACCATACCCAAAATATAGACCATAAATAGAGCTCAAAGGAATGGTTGTAATTGAGTTCCAATAACCTCAAAAAATAAGTGTTTGCTTCTCAGATTATAGTTGGCTTGCCACTGATTTAGATATTTATATTTTAAATTTCCCTAATAGCTTAACATTATGATTATACTACAATCAAACAAAATATTATACAAAATACATTGTGGTTTGAATAACAAATGTAATAAGTTCTTTAACTGAAATCTGGAATCAGCCTTTTATTGAGCAACATGTATTTATACTTTAGATTTTTTCAAAATATATATTTTATAAATAATATGAATATAAATATATAAATGCATATGAATATCTATATATTTCTTATTTCCCCAGGTCTGTGCACTTTCAGTAAATATATACTTCACATTGCTTTAGGAGGAATTAAGGGTGAGTAGATCAGATTAAATGAGTTTGAATTGCAAAGTATATTTGAAAAGACTCTGACAGAATGCCATGTAAGAGTATAAAGGTAAAATACCATCGTGAGTAATTTATGGAACATGAATTTAATCCTCCAGTATACCAAATTTAGGACAGAACATTGTCACACACAGAAGTGACCTTTCTGGGGTGGTATTTCCTTGATAATGTATTATGAAAATATATTCTGTTCTTTGCAAAATGCAAATTCATTTCAAAGCACATTAAATGTGAATAAATAAATTTTTAATGAAACAGAGTTGTTTTGGAAATGTACTCCATTCACTGTCAGACTCAATGGCTTCGTTTCTCTGTGATTATCTCTTTTTCATAAGGTCTGTGCTACCATTGTCTGATTATTAAATTCTAGATAGCCTTTTGTATCTCTTACACATTTAGAAGAGGGAATTAATAAGTATCTAGCCCACAAGCTACTTGCTCAACTTTTCCTGTGAAGACGCTCATCAGAGATCACTCACAAACAGCTGCGCCTGCAGGCCATCCATTCCGGGCATGAGCAGTGACTAAGGTGTGACTTCCAGCTAGTGTTCAAACAGTTTGACTCATCACAGTGATCTTTTCATTGCATGAAGAGTTACTTTAAAGATATCTATTATCACTAAGGGATACATGTTCTCCTAAGATATAATTCATATGCCCCTTAAAAGTCCTTCTCTCTTCCCAAAGACAGCAGTGACCAGCAGCAGGGAAACCTTTGTTTTTTCATTCTCCACCCAAATCTGCAATAATCTATGGTTTAATGTGAGACTGTACATCCTAAATGGATCCCAGTCTCGGGAGATTTGGGAGACAAGACTGTGAATGGCAGTGATATTGGCAAATAGGTACTGTCAAATTGCATAGGAGGTAGACAGCCATGTTTAAAAATTTCACTACTTGTTCCAGTCAAAGCAAGAAACACATGCATGGGTACTTTTCCAATTTGTGTTTTGACACTTTTTCCCCCAGTTTTAACTGGATTAAAGTGATGCATCAACAAAGGTGAAAATATATAATGATGATGATGATAACAATGTCATATGAGCAATATTTCTTTCTTATTTTCCTTCTATTTATGTTCTTTCAAGAACTTTGCTAATTGTGTCATAGAGACATAGGTTGATTTTTCTTGGCACACATTCAGATTTTTTAATCCTACCCTCAGTCCCTTTGAGAGAAGTTGGTGTCAGGTTTGTGTAAAGTGGTAGAAGGTTTATGGAAAGTGTTGACTTTGAAGCCTAAATACAGAGCTAGAAGAGGGGGAACCAGCCACGAACAGTCAGTTGTGCCAACCTGTGTTCATCCTCACTATGTCAGCAAAGTTCATCTGGGAAAACTACACGGCACTACACATCATACCTGCACTTTCATATATGACATCTACTTTCTTTCTCATCAAACCTGGAAATGCTACATTTCCTTTATAACTGTCATACACCTCAGGTGGGACCTTCTCCTTGACAGTGGTTACCCATAAGAGCAGCTGTGAGAAATTAAGAAAATAAAAATGTCAGAATGTCTGAAACTCGACCAGTTGACTTATAAAATCAAATATATATGGTGGTATGACCCAGCAATACCACTCTTAGATACTAACCGAGATAAATGAAGACAGTTTGCCACCAAAATTCCCAGGCACAGATATGAACAGCAGCATTCATCATAATATTCCCAACTGAGAACAACCTACACGACCCAGCTGGTGATACAAAATAAACTCTATACAGCTACAAAATGAAATTCTTTCCACAAATAAAATGAAGCATTGACTTTGGTACCTGTCCCTTACTCAAAGTGTCTACAAATCTACCCCCTCACCTATTGTTCAGCAGGACATTTATCGTTCTTAAGGATTTGTTAATTTTCTGCTTTCTGAAAGCATTGGAAGGTTTCCTTATCTTCAGTTATCCTGTTGTCTCCCCTCAGCAACCCTGCTGAGCAGTGCTCTCTGATAACTAGCACAACTTACCCTTTCTTGTTTCCTTTTTTATGGCATTTAAACTCTTTGGAAATGGTAGATAAAGCCCCCAAACAATTAGTTTCTTTGCTTTTTGACTGTCTGTGAAATGAAGTTAGGTAACTATGCAACAAATGTTGTTCTCTTGATGGTCTCACCATTGCTCGGCACCCATGGTAGGGCCCGATATAAGGAGACTTAAGCACTGCTTTGATGTTATAACCCTTTCTATCACTGAACAACCTTAAAAACAGATGTGATGTATGAAAGAGGAAGCAGAAAACAGGAAAAGCTGGATCAAAGGTTAGAGCAGGGTTTGCAGTGATTTTTTTGTTGTTGTTGAGAAACAGTTGGCTGGATGTGATATTGTGGAATACTATGTAATTAGCATAGATGGTGAAGGATATCCACACCATTCAAACAGATCATCTCAGCAACATGTACTATGCAGCACCGAGTGGGAAAACTCTGTTTGGAGGTCTTCTCTGAAATATTAGGCAAACTGTCAACAAGAGGATGAGTCCCTACATTTTCAGTAGGGGTGGTCATGGGGTTGTGACAATTACAGTGTTCTGGCAATTTAATAGTGGTGGTAAACATAGAAGGAAGCCTTGTAGATTGAGAATTTCAGACACAAGGAATGACAACTAGGAAGAACGCAAGGAGAAAAAAATAACATTATGAAGAAACGTGATGGGAGGGAATAGTCTATAAGAATTTATCATCTATGAATTTTTAAAATCAGAGGTTAATAATAAACAAGACAGTTGCTATTTTCACTCACATTAAGATACTACCTATAGGGCTAAAGTGATGGCTCAGTGATTAAAAGCACTTAATGCTCTTGCAGAAGATCCGGGTTCAATTTTCAGTTTTATACAGTGGCTCACAACAATACATAACTAATTTGTGATATCCATCACTTTCTTCTGGCTTCTGCAGCACCAGGTATGCATACCGTGTACATGGATACATGCAAGCAGATACACACATAAAGATAAACTTAAAAGAGAAAGCTATTACATATAAAAAATACTTGATTGTTTTGTATGGCTACCTCCTGACATTAAAACATTAATTTATTGGGAAGATGCACTCAAGAAGTAATATGAAAATATTCATGCTTTAAAGCATCTGATCTATTAAAGAAATAAGATGATGAGATCGACCAGGAAGGCCTTCAAGCATGCGGTCAGAGGAGGGTGAAGGTGTGGAATTGAACCGATTTGGCAGTTGAGAAAACACATAGATGCATGGAAAAGGTATCAAGAGAAAACAATAAATTTTGTTAAATTGTTAATATAATATGTGCATCTATTCAGAGTAGATTTTTTACCAGAGTGTGCTCTGTTCCCATTAGCATATATGTCCTGCCTCTTGCCATCGGTTTGTATTCCTCTGGGTAAAAAGTCACTGTTCTCTCATTATGTATGCCCGTTCTCATCACAGCACAAAAACCACTTGATGTTTGGATGAAATTAACAAGATCAACACCTGGAACAACAAAAGATGCAGAGGCACCGTTAGCTTCACTTTTGTGTTTACAGAATCTCTTGGATAAGCAAAGTCCTTCTGGGAGAACGCAGGTGAATGTTCTTCTGTCCTGTTTTGTTCTAGCTTTTATTGTGCTCAATAAGAGGGGAAACTACTGTAATGTGAACTATTGCAATTCTCACGATTCATGTTTTGTTACTTTAGTGCAGTGGTTCTTAACCTTTCTAATGCTATATCATTTAATTCAGCTCCTCATGTTGTAACGACCTCCAACTATAAATTTACTTCCTTGTTAATAACTTTGGTACAGTTAGGAATCATAGTGTAAATATCTGGCAAGCAGGATATCTGATATGTGAGCATCAAAGGGATTGTGATCTACAGGTTGAAAACTGCTCCTCTAGTCTCTAATCATATGAATACGTAGGGACTGAGGAGGCTATTAGCTCAAGAGAATAAAATTTAATGTGTGGGATTAGTACCCTCACGAAAAAGGCTTCCCCCCATCAACTGAGACCATTTAAGAACAGGCCTTCAGGAGGTAATGATGCATTGATATCTTGATTTTTGGCTACTTAACCTTAAGAATTACGAGCAATAAAGTTTTACTATTTGTAAATTAACAAATTTAGTGTTTTTGTTGAATTATCAAAAAAAGGCCCCACACACGTTTTTCAGAGTTTTTCTGCTGAACTACAGGGATGATCCTGTGTATGGCCTAATCTTAGTGAGGAGTGTCTACTGTGTAGCAATCTAACTAGGGCATCCAGGAATGGATAAAGCATTTACTACCACCAGAAACCACTGGAAATTTGAAAAACTAGCATCAGAAACCAAGATACTGACTATGCAAAATGAAACAAAACAGAAACAGACAAACAAATGAAACCCGCATACAAAAACAAATAACCTCTTCCCAAATTCCCCAGCTTTCAGTTGGAATGATTTCCTGATGAGCTCATTACGCTTTTCCTGAAGGCATATGAGATAAGGAAACAGAGATGAAAACTTGAATTTTAAACTAAAAAGTGTGGGATTTCCGAACAGCTCTTAAAACAGCACACACAGAGGAAGATAGGGGCAAATGTCTAAGGAATATGATGGTTCTCCCAGAATAAGAAACTGAACACCTTCTTTGTTTTTCTCTTGATTAAAACAATTAAAATATGTATATTTGCCTATGTTTATGTATTCTGTGTTCATGTAGTTACCCAGAAGGACCAGAAAAGGCTGTCAGGTGCCTTGGAGCTGGTGTTATATAGGCAGTTGTGAGTGTCTGCTGTGTGTATTGGAAAACTGCCTTGGTTCCTCTGAAAGAGCAAGTACTCGTAACCACAGAACCATCACTGCAGCAAGTCTTTTGAATTTCTTGTTTGTCTTATTCTGATTTGAATTAATACTCTGCCTGTTGAATCCACTTTCCTTCTCACTCCTATCCATTCTCCCCCACTTCCATCCCTATCTTTGTCTGCTCATCTGTCTGTCTTTCCATCTATCTGTCAGTCAGTCCGTGTCTCTCTCTCTTACTGTGTGTGTATGTGTGCACACGCATGTGCATGTATGTGTAGCATAAGAGCAAACTTAGTCCTGTCACATTGTCACATCTTATATGAAACTGGGAAAAATTTGGGAAAGTGCAGACAAAATAGTCTGTGTACCACATACAGAATACATGGAATACATGATGGCGGAAAACCTGATGATATACATATGTGTGTGAAATGAAAGTAACTGGACTTAGCTTTGTGAACATCTACATACTTAATATTTCATCTACATTGCTGCCAGATTTGTGAATTATAAAATATGAGCATTATAACTTGGTAGAAAAATAAATCCAAAAGAGCAAAATTATTTAATGCAAATTTTTGAATGCTAAAGAAAGTCTGTTAAGCATTAAGTACATGTTTGAAAAAACAGAGTGTCCCTTGATACCCCCTTTTTTTCTGTGGGAAGCCAGTCAGTATTTCCATTCACCTTCTGAAGACACTGGCCTCTAAGTCTGCGATCAAATTCTTCTGCTTGCAGAGATGTCCATTGCAGAATAATCCCTACAACATCAATCATCATCCTCTGGTTTTCCCTGGTCATCCAAATGCAATTTTTCATCTAATTAATATTTGAGCAAGTTTATCTTAAAATAAACCAGGAGGCTATTCAGCAGATGACTAAAAATATTTTTTGAGAACCTAGATGGCATAGAGTTCTTTCTTATATAGAATTATTTGTCTCTCCATGTACTTTTTTTTAACTTAAGACTTCCTGTTCCTGGATGAGAATTTATTCCAGGGTTGCTTTACTCTCCAGGGGCAGGATACTTATGCCTTATCAGGAACGGAAAGGAAGAGGAAGTGCATAAAATTGTCATTGTGCTGTGTTTTGGGCACCTTCACCCACCCTATGAAAACATCAACATATGCCAGTGTTTGCTCATGAACAGCTTCCTTGAGGTAAAACACAACTTCACAAGTAAATTCAGTCTACAGTGTTATGAGGAGGGTGCTTGTTGGTTTCTGGCTGCTCAGCCTTGAAATAATCACAGAAACTATATTATTTAAAACACTGCTTGACCCATCTGCTCCAACTTCTTATTGACTAACTCTTATATCTTAATTTAACTCCTTTCTAGTAATCTGTGTATTTCTACATGGCTGTTGGTTACGAGCTAACGTTCCAGCATCTGTCTCCAGCAGGTCTACATGACTTCTCCTTTACTATTCATTTCTTTCTCCCAGCATTCACTTTAGTTTTCCCTGCCTACCTCTTTATGCCCTGCTCTGCTACAGGCTCAAAGCAGTCCTATGGTAGTCACAGCATACAGAGGGATCCTCTCCCAGAAGATCCACTGGA